>JAKSZP010016447.1:0-41909 GCA_022478985.1 Massospora cicadina | reverse complement strand
TAAGTAAAGCTAACTTTTCACATAGGTTAGTGATTCAAACCATGTCCACAGCATGAGGGACCACCTAAGTGAGGATTCATCTAGACGTGGGGGCTCCTGAAAGCTAAAATAGTTGCTGCCACAAAATGTGCTTCCACTAGGATGTATATGGCAGGCGTTGACTCTTTAGAAGGCAATCAACCTTCAAACACATCCAGAGAGGAATTACCTTAAAAAGGCCTCAATTCCAACTGGATGAGGGAGTGGATTTGGCCGACCCTCAAAATCCAAGGTTACTCAAACAAACCCAGAAGCAGCTTACATTACAAACAGGAGCAAAGCTCATGGCAGAGGGTGAGAAGTCATCTAGAGACTTCATGCGCCGTTTCAACATACATAGGTTCTGGACTCATTGTGACTCGCTGACTGTGCAGGACGGCACTGTAGCATGCGCATCAAAAACTGGTGGAGGTTATCAACAACTACATTATAAAGACAACTCAAACAAGGGTGCATTACCTCAAGACATCGAGACATGGCTTGGAAGGGAAGAACCACCATAAAGCCTGGATACTTCAGCCCTCATGGCGCTGATAACAAAGAAAGAACTCAACATAAATATCAGGAGTCTCCTTCCGTGGAAGAGCCCAGGACCTGATGGCATCCTGTTTGAGATGATCTAGTCGTTTCCCAACCTGTTAAGCCACATACTCTTATAAGCTCTCTCACAAATGTCTGGTTGAAGCCAGGCTGTTGCTACAGGGGAACAAAGTCCTACTAATCTTATCCAAAAAATGCGACCCTAGTTACTTGACAACTAGCACAAACTCTTGCTGATCAATTATGATGCAAAACTGCTGTCAAAAATACTAGCACGTCATCAAGGCTCTATTGGGAGGGACATTGTATCTTCAGTCCAGCATGGGTTTGTTTCCGCAGGAGCATCTGGGACAACTTCAACATGGTCAACAGTGGCACAAGTTAAACTCTAGTGAGGCGTTAGTATTGCTGGGATAGCAAAACCATATGACAGAGTATACTGGTCGTACCTGCACTGCTGCTTGGATATTGCGCAACTGCTGCGCAAGTTCATAGACTGGGCCATGAAACAAACAACAACAACAACAATTATTTCAGTCCTTGGACCCAGATTTCAATTGGCACAGATCTCGTCAGAATGTGGTGTGAGGCAAGTGGACCCCTTGAGTCCTCTCCTATACGATATGGCCTTCAACCTGGTACTACAGACAGCAGAAGCAGAGGTGAAATGTCTTTGTGTGCCGGGAAACTGCCTCTGAAAGCTTTGGCATATGCAGACAACGCCAATTGGGATCCCAAGCATGGAGGACTTGAGAAACTCGAGTCAATAATACATTATTATGAGAAAACTAGTATTGCGTGGGTTACCAGAACAAAATTGAAGTCCTACCTGTCAGTGGAGCATCAAGCATTCAACCAGCCTGAAGAGGCGAAGCTCAATCTGAGGATTGCCACAGGGCTCCATCCACCCCCACTCCCACCACCCTCACTCATCTGAAAATGGCAACTGGAGTGGGCAATACTTGGGCATAATATAACTGGCACCAAGGTTATCTGAGGAAAATTGATGTCAGGCTGAAAAAAACCTTCCTAAACCCAATTAATCGTAATATAAAAAAGTTAAAAACTTTGAGAGCAAGAGTCATCCTGGCCATAATAAATCAGGAGATGGCTAACATTATCAGAAATGATGTCACTTAGTCATAAGATAGTAGTTTTTGATGCATAAATATACTCCAATTACCAAGAAATGAATGCAATTAACTGCAGGTCTCCTGAATTACACAAAAGTGATGGGATACATAATGAATTAACTAGCTCACCTAATTTAGTAAATTTAAATAATTTTATTTTCAATATTGACATCTAAGAATCCAATTTACATAACTATGAAAATTTAATTGCAATATTGAAGATAAAACCTTAATTTAAGAAATGCTTCAATGGAAATAGTTAAGGGTGGTTAGCCGAGCAGGTAAAACTGCTTCCACCCTAAGTGCAGGTTTTGAGTTAAAAACTTGTACTAGCTAGAAAAATTCTCGGTGTGGTATATTTGTCCCAAGGTTGATCCACCTCAAATAACTTAATGGAAAGAGTCATGACATTAGCAATTAAACAAGAATTTAAATGCTGAACTTCATACAATTTATCAGCATTTAAAGTACACCCCATCCATCCACCATGCCCCCCTAAAAACTGGGCATAATCTGGGCTCCATATGAAGTGGCGCCCTTGGGTGACCCAGTGCAACACCTGGGCATCGCCTTAAACCCCAACGTGCCAAACCTGCCAGGTATCAAGGATGGGATCATTAGGAAGCTCACATCCCACATAGCCCTCAGAGGGAAAAACATCAGACTCATAGGGAGAGTCACAGTTACAAACTCCCTTCTACTCATGATCCCCAAGTTCCCAGATGCAATTTTTCCCTTCTCCTTAGATTTTCACAACTGCATCAGGGCTTTGCTGAAGTTGTGGTTGTAAGAAAAAAGAAGAGCCCCAGTCATAATAGGCCTGCGCCCTAGCCCAAGAGCATAAGAAAGCCTAGGCCTCAACAACCACATGAAGAAATAAGAAAAATAATTAGTAAGTGGATACTAAGTGTGACAAGCCCAACCCCCACCACAAACCACTGGTCCCACGCCAAGAGAATCAGCCTGGCCATGGACCTCAGACTTGCTAACACCACAGCAAAGAACATCCTCCTATAGTACCTATCAGCCAACTCAAGCGCTAATGGCCCAAACCAATCATTGAGCTTCTCCTACATGATCTTGAAGGTCATCCATCAAGCTGAATGGATGTTCCAACTCACCATCATGATGGGCCAACAAAACTGAGTGTTTGCAACGTGCATCTATGTCCAGGTATGCAGGGGCACTTGGGTCTCAGTAGAGGAATACCCCCACTAAGGACCCAAACCATAGCCAAGGTTATCTCTTGGACTGAAATGCCCAGCCTTACAATGAAGAAATGCAAAAAATAGGGAGCCTCGTGACATAAGACCTGCTTCACCCAAAAACCAGAGCACATGTCTGGATATGTTTACATGTGGCCTACTGAACAGTCAAAAGGTCTGACTCCATCCATGAGCCCTGCAAAGTGTGCAGCGTACCTGACATCATGGTGCACTGGCTGAAGGAGTGCCCACGGTCTGAATAGTCTGGAAATTGGCGTGGCCACTGATAGCACCCAGCTGGGAACTCTCCAAGCTTTACTGATTGCGAATTTCTTTTAGAACTATTATCACTTGTCCATTCTAGAATCGAATGAGTGGTTATTTTTAAATTGTCTTAATGGACAATCCATTCTATCTATCTCGAGGCAATACAAAATTTTGCCCCAAACTTGACCAAAATGAAAAATTTGGTTCAAAAAAATATCATCAAGTCATCCAACATATAGTTTTTCAGCTATGCAATTCTGCATTGGGTTCTAAGATGGTACAGAACTGGCTTCCGCTTCTTTTCCTATATGTCAACCTATAACTTCAAGTATGCCTCCAGATCAGGAAAGATGCTCAGAACAGCACCTGTGAACCCCACCCAACACCACCTGGTACAATTGAGACACCTACCATGAAGTTCATTCCTAGTACTCAGGTTTAGGTCGCAGACCCTTTCTTATATCTTTCTCCACCCTCTCTTCAATATGACATATTTGTCCCAAGGTCATCCAGCCTTCATTAAAATAATTATTCTCTTCAGCTATTTGCCAGTGCCTTGTTCTAATAGGGAGATTGCTATTTTGATGTAAATTATTTCTGAGGAAAACGCTTTAGCGCCCCTATATTTTCTGATAATTATGCTTTATATTGAAAATACCTTAGTGCTGATATCTTATAATAAACTTTTCACTGATGGGAATGAGTGAATTAAAGGAGCTATCAGGAGTGACTTCCATTGTAATAGGTATCTTTTTATACAATAAATGAAAAATCCTATCACTTCAAAGAGATCCATGGTAAGCCACTTAGCCACTGTCAGTATTTGATACTATGGTGTGCTTTTAATTTAAACTTGATAAGTACCTATTTTTATAAAGGGTTCTGTTTTCTTCCAAGGTTAGTAACCTCATAAGTATCTTGTTCCTTTAGGTGTTTATTGACCCGTGCAGTTAGGATTTGGCATAAGTGCTAGATCCAAAAACCCCTTACTGGGTTTTTGGTACTGGTATAGAAATTAAAATGTTCTGGTATTCCCTTTAAGTCAATTTATTGTGGATCTAACCCTCTCTTAAGGGTATGATGCTATCATGGTGGGTTGAAGATTGACTCACCAAATTTCACACTCTATCCCCTTCCACACAACACTATTGGCCGCTCAGCTTGTTAAGCTGTTCATAACCCACTTCTTCTCTGCTCTTGATGTGACAAAGGAGATTATTAGCGATCATGGTCCTCAGTACACACCCATATTCTGAGAAGAGCTGTGTAAGGCATTTCATATTACCCTTGCCGTTCAACTGCTTTCCATAATCAGTTGGACAGACTAAATGATTGAACTAAAACTAGTACAATAACTGAGGTTCTAGAATGCAGATGATCATTTGAATTGGGACTCACACCTCCCCTTGGCATAACTTGACTATAACAATTCTAAACATTCCTCTTTTAGTTTCTCCTTTCTTTGCAACTTAATGTTTCAACTCCTCCTTTAACAAAAAAACTCAGGTTTGGGTCCAATCTGGAGGCTGTGGTGGACTTTACCAAGTTTGTCAAGAATGTACACCAGGAGGTAAATACCAACTTGGATGCGCCATGAAGATATATAAGGAGAATGCCAATGGGAAGAGAAGGGTAGGTCCTGAGTATAAGGTGGGAGTTCTTGTGATGCTTGATGCCAAAAAGATGTCAATCAAGCATCCATGTAATAAAATGGTACTAAAGAAGATAGGACATACCGCATTGTCAGTAAGGTTGGTCATGTTTTCTACCAGTTAATCACTTGAAAAGTTCCAAATCTTCTTCATATTTCAAAGAATAAATTAAAATAATAAGAGTTCCACTCTAAAGAGCCCAAAGTTGTACCTAGTGGATGAGGAACCTTAGTGGGAAGTAGAGAAGACTGTGAACTTTAGCTGTGCGCATATAAGGCTTATAAACTTGGTTTCATGGAAGGGCTTTGATTTTTCAAAGAGCAGCTGTGTTAAAGATTGCAATTATACCCGTGCTCAGGACTTTATTGAATCTTTCCTTAAGCGTTTTCTGAAGCTGTAGGTCCCAAGACTACACCTTAAATTGCCATGAAGTTACCTCAAGCCCAGAAAAACTTTACCTTTCTGATGCCCCTAGAGGAGAGGTGTTGCCTCAAAAGCTGGTAGTTAATGTCATGTCTCATGAAATAATTACTGGAATAGACTTTATTAGCAAGGAGTATGTTAATAAAGCCAAAGGTATCAAGTTAGCTGCCATCCTTGATCTAAGACATAAATCAGCCCAACGGTGGGTAAAGGCCAAGCATGCCTAGGTTGGTATTAAGAAGTTGCGCGATGAGGTTCATAATGTTACATCAATGGCGTTAAATTTACAAGTATAGTTTAAGCAAAAATGGGTCAGTTTTTATTTTTTAAACGGGGCCTTAAGAAATAAACATAGTACATTATTACCAAATTAAGTAGTATTCATATATTAATTGAACTCACTTTTGGGTATATAAGTTATGTTGCTACCATCAAAGTTGGTCTTGTATCATTAGTTCAAAATTACTTAAGGCCATGGCAAAGCGACAATGATCCATCCTACCATCCTCCCTTAATATCATTTCCGTCAGATCAACTTCTTATTGTCATCTCCATTTATTTGAAAATTCTACAAAAAAATATTCTGATGCACCTTTTTGTCAGCCTAGCTGCTTACCTCCTTGAGGGGGTATCTAATTATTTAGTATTGTTCCAACGAAAAGTCATGCTGAACCAGTTTTTTTGGTTAATGGAGTCAAAAACTTTGTCAATAAAAGCTACTCAAGGCCTAGAAAGAGAATCAAATTTTTAATATAATTCACCTTGGATTTTAGACAAGTTATCCTTTGTAAGTCGTCTAACAATATTTGCAATTTTCTTGTTTATGTTTTTGAGCCATAAAGGCTTTACCATTGTCCATACAGTTCTGGTTTTGTTTTATGAAGCATTAATTTATTAGCGATATCTATTTGACTCTACAACACCTCTTTGGGAATTGGAGAGTTATAGACACTTTTCTCACAAAATCTTGTAGAGCACAGAAAGTTTTTTCTCAAATTAGCGCAAGTAGTGTATAAATTGAGCAATATTTAGCCATATTACTTTTGATGTTCCTTTTTTTAGTACTAGATGGTCCCAACTTGATGTCCCTTTGATCTAGTGTTTTTTAAATTAATGACGCCAGAAAAAAACTCCCCTGAGTAATAGTACACAAGAATTAAATTCAAATAGAAAGTTCTATTTTATAATTTTATTTAGCTATTTATGGCAATGTAACTGGGTTTTAGGAGATGTTATTGGTCTTTTAGTATCACATCATTTAAAAAGGGCTTTGTAACTTATAAAAATTTTATAATTTAGTTACCCTTAAACTCACTCAATTGCCTTTACTTATTTTACCTAATTATGTTTATGTGTATAGCGCCTGATACCTCATCTTGAGGCTATGTTGACTCATCTCATATTGTCATTTAGCTGCTGCAAAGCATTCTAGAATGTCTCAGCTAGCCCCATCTCTTATGGCCGCTTTATCCCGCTTTGTAAACTATCCCTCCACCTCACACATTCCCAGTAGATGCCTTGCAATCCCTGGTGCTCCACTCAGAGCAAAATGTGGTTTGTTGTTTGGTCAAATATATGAATCTCTTCCCCTATTAAGATGCGGTCATCATTAAGTTGACCCAAGCCTTCATTTAGTCACATTGATCCATCAACTTCTTCCTTTACAGGAGATATTACAATAAAATTTTTTTTCTAAATCCTAATGCTGTTGTTGCGGCGACTGTATACCTGGTCTTCCAGGGCACCTCCCCCATGACTTATACTCAGTCGCCCAAAGACCCCTTCTTATGGTTCAATTTGTAGGCTTTCCTACAATCCTCCCTCCTTCAATTCTCTATTAAGACCTCCTGAACGCTTGGCTGTTTAGAGTTCCAACACCATCCTAAAGTTTGTAGCCCATATAAGGACAGCCATTTTGCTGGGCCTCACACCTTTACAATAGTTCACACACTTTGCAGCTACGCTCCCTTGAAATTTACCCTCTCGCCACTGTCAACTCTTCTCTGGAACATCTGATCTGGGATTGTATGGAGATTAGAAGCCTATCTACTCATACTGTTCTAGGATGGACCATCAAGATAGAAGAGCCACTCCCTGGCCATAACTAAAGGTTCTACACCAACCCTATGACAACTAACTCATTGCTTAATTTACAACATTTATTATAAGTTTGAATCCTTCTTTAATCAAAAAACGTGTTTGAACCTGTTTCAGAGCCAGACAATTAGCCTTCCCTCACCATCAAATATCTGCAACCCATCCAATCAGGAGATAGCTTGAACTCTATGTGCACCCAGACATTGCAATTGCCCGGCGCAACCTTATGTCACTGTCCCAAATTAAGGTTGAGCAAAATCTTGGGATCTATAAGCCAAGGATACTTCATTGGGCAAACATCTTTCCCATGGCTGACATAATAGACTTTGGTCATTTTTTACTGAGATTTAATGCCCAATTTTCCCTCATATAATGATTAATGAGCCGATGTTGAACCATATCAATTGTCCATCAGCTTTTCATAAAAAGCGGTTTATTGCCTGACTGTCGCCCCATTATAAAGCAGTTGCAAAATTTGTTGCAATGATGATGGATGGGCTAGTTCCTAACCTTACCTTACAAATTTCCCACACACCATGGTAGATTAGAAAGCTCTCCAGTCCTGGCTAATTAAAGTATTAAATTTATTTATTCATTTCTGCTTGTTTTAATACTTATATAGTTTTTTTCTATTATTTTGGTTTTTGAACCTTCAATAGTGCATTTGTAATAGAGTTAGCCTATCTCATATTTTCATTTATTCATAAGTTTTTAACTTTTTATTAATGTAGTAAATAACTTTTTCACATTTTAGTTAATTTAGATATGTGCAATACATAAAAGATATATACTTATATACTATATGCAGGGTTGGTTTAAATATTGTGAAACATGAACAAGCCAATAGTGAAATTTATGTTATTCTATATGGTAATATAATAGTTTTAGTTACTATTATATAGCTGTTACTAGGGGTTGAAGGTGAGCTGGTAGAGCGTACAACTACCAATGGTAGCAAACAAGGTACCCAAGACCTTGCTCGTCAGCTTCAGATATATAACCTTACGCCAGAGGAGCGTTGCCTCAATTGAACGGCGGAATATGTGAATGTCAAGGTTTCAGACATCAAGTTTGGATTGATTAAATATTGCCCAAAAAAGGGCCTGGCGGAAATTAGGAAATAGCCCGTCTGGTATAAGCGCTCTTTAAGGCGACCCCATTGGTGACCAGTAAGAAGGTTGAGGTGTAAGGAAACTTTCTGGCCCAAAGCAACTTCTCAAAATGATCATTCTCCTCTGAGGTTAGAAGTTCTCAGCTTACAGCACTTCGTTGGTGACAGATTAATTTCAGTGTTATTCCATAGATGTTGTTGGCCAACATGGGTTTTAAACTGAGCCATCCAAATGATTCTAATTAAATAAATGTAAAGAAAACTGGCAGTTTCAGAAATAGCCTATTTGGTGATGGACTCCTCAAAAGGTGAGAAACATAAAATGGTAAATCATAAAAAAGTCAAGAGAATTTTAACTTTGGAACATTGGAATAAAAACTACTAGCATAAACCATATAAGGAACCAAAAATATGAATATAACTTAGGTGTAGTAGACTGAATGATTCCCATCTCTTTCTGGCAGGATTATGGCCTAAATACTATAAATTTTGTATTAATAAATTGTAAAATACCTCATTTCATCAATTTGAACTGGCGGAATGATACCATCATTCCTACTATCTCAGTTTCATAGAACTTGATGAATGAAATTCATTTCAATAAACCAGCCTAAAGGTCCATCTAGTACTAAAAAAACCAACCTAAAGGATATGGGATTGATCCTACCCTTCGCACGTTGATTGCGGTGCCAGCCAAAGGTTTCTATTGGCGGATAGTAGGTTTCATAACATTAAAACCTTACCCAATGTGCAACCAAGTATCCAAGTCCCAATTTGAAGGTGGATAAAAACTTTCTTTATTGGAGTTGACCCTGTTTAGATCTCAAATCAAATTTCTCTTCATTTCATATTTGTAGTGTCTGACCCTGGTCAGTTGGCATCAGATAGTAATATAGTTGTTACTTGTTGGTGAGGGTGCTTTGGTTAGATCCATTTCTTTTCATTTTGATACTATATGACTCTTTGGGCCCCCAATCGCTTCTCCCCTTCTGTCATGGTTGGATAAGCGGTTCTACGCTTTCCAACCTGGTTGGTTGTGACTTTTAGATTTATTTTGCTTTTAAACACTCAAATTTTGATGCTTAGGTATTTTCATTATGGTTTTATTTTTTTCTCTTTTAGCAATCAATAATGTTGTCCACTAGTTGGCTTATCTAAAATAAGCTACAAGGCTTTTTAGTGTATATTAAGCCATAAATAATAAGCATGAACAAACTTAATACAACTATTTTTAAATTTAAAAATCTTTTTTATAATGTTTTATTATGTATGCTAAATTATGTATAAGTTAGCTTTTAAGTGCTAAATGATTAACAAAACAAATGGATTGTGGCTAGACAACTGCTTTCAAATTTAATTAGCTGCTATAGGTGTAAAAATTGGCGCAGCGGCTTATATTTTCAGAGCACAGGTTATACACCTACCAAACTGCATAGGACTGTTTGAAGACAGTAACCTTTGATCAATATGACTAAAGTGGTATATACCGGAATAGTGCTTTCATTTAATAACAAAATAATCACCCAATAGTATTGAATACTGCAAGAGGCTCATGGGCTGTTACAAATAACTTAGATAGCAGGCTTTCCCAGCTTAATATCAGAAAAAATCTTCTTGCCATTGACACTCCTCCTTATATATGGTTGGTATACCAGCGTTCTCATTAGTGCTTCTATTGGTACCTGGAAGCACCCCAAAATTGGTAGGTTAAAATGAGCTGCTGAATTGGGCCAATTAACTGGAAACTAGAGCTTGATGTATTTTCCTCAAAAGAGTTGTTACGCCTACTTATTAAACTACTGGCGGATAGCCCTATTACAATGCTTTATGCTGGCATGGGGAGACAATGTGACGTGAATCCATCAAACCAAAAATAGAATTTATATTATTATCAAAGCCACGGCATCAGAAGATGATAGATATAAGGGATAAGGATTGTGCTAGCGGGGTATTAGGGATCCGCTGAGTAGAGGTTAATACTTTAGGCTACTAAAATATAAAGTCTAGGGCCACGGGGCGTATTAACTAATAATCATTTGAATTCAATATCTACTTATTAGTTCCATTATGAAATTAAAAGGCATAAGGTATATATCCAGATGATTGGCCATATTTATTACAACATTTAAAACACTTGACCAAACATCAAGTAACAAATATGGTTGGGGGTTAACTGCTTATTGTAAAGTTGAGGCCATTGTCCTAGAATTCTGATGCTATCTCTAAAAACTTCACGTGCACTCAGTTGATAAAGTGGCCTTTACTGGGGTCTTTGATAATGTAAGCATCATTAGAGGTCTTCTTAATGACCATGGTTGGCTTTTTCCATATATGTTCCAAATTACTGGTGCATCCAAACCCATGGTTTCATATTACAGAACGAGTTCTACTAGAGTAAAGTGATGTAGTGGTTACTAGTTTGCGTTATCTCTTTCCTGGGATTGTGTATCTGAGCCAGGACTTTGATGATAGCCTCACTTTGTAGTTGGATTGAAGTATGAAACAGCCTTTCCAAATATTTCGTTGGCGTCATGGCTTCTTTCCTTATACAAGAGTCTAAAGATTGGAGGCAACGCTGGTGCCATGGCTTTGGCTAAGAAAACTAGACTGGGCTCCCAGTCGGGGTGCACAAGCACCCTGTGGAGGCCCATAATGCCAAAGGCATAGCGGTTTAAGCAACTAATAGAAGTAGGCTTCAATGGGAGACATGAGGAAAGTAAAAGTTCAGTAACATACCAAAGGCCCCCAAGGCAAAACAGATGGTTGCGTTGGGGGCAACCGCGAGACTTGTGGGGGCAACCCTCTAAGGCCGGGAGAGGTGGGGAAAATGATGACTCCTCCAGGGTTCATGGTTGCTGGCCTTCAGATTCAGGGGGGCTTGCGCACCATCAAGAGATGGCACAGAGGCCGCCACATGGTTCAACTATTAATATGAGGATGGCCGACCAGGGGACAGACACATCCGATATGTAGGAGCAGGGAAAGCGGAAAACAGAAATGGGAAGAGAGCGCAGAACAAAGGAATTCAAAAGATATGACTTCACACACTTTGGTGTGGCTGGGGGGCCACGGATGGTGGGTGGCTAGACCTTGAGTGACATGGCAACTCATGGGCTAGTAGGGTGTACCGCCTATGAAGACTGTGAGGCTTTCAATGTCATAACAAAGGAACCAGATTGGAATCCAGGTGCCCTTCCGTTTCTTCCATTTTTGTTGGAGTGAGCCAAACATCCAGGCTTAAAAATGGTCAGCCAAATGGTTGTGGAACCTGATGATGGCTTTATTGAGATTGTGGAAGATCCCGTTGAAGGAGTCAAGGGTAATTGTATGTTGAGTGCCATGATATCGCGGGATAGTTGGAATTTGGCTGTAGGTGATTGTTGAAACAGGTGCATCACGTAGGCCCAGATATGCGCAGATGGCGGGCACTCTTCCAGGCGGTGTGCTAGTGTGTTGGGTCCTCCACAGATGGCGCATGTCTTGAACATTGAGAAAGTATGGTCGGCTGTTCTATATGTATGGCGCATGTATCGCCACATTGTGGAGCACACTTGTGGGGATAGGAGGGGGCAGGTGACGAGGTTCCACATCTGTTTTTGGGTGTTCAAGTCATATGGGACGTCTTGGTGGTCTAGATAGTCAATCCTGGACAGAGGGAAGGGTGGTAATGGGGGAAGTACGTTAGACACCATTTTTCCTCTGTGGAGTTGCACATATCCAGTTTGAGGGTGAATGTCTTCAGATTGCTGTGCGTAGGAGAAGCTCCGATCTCCTTGTTTTAGGTTGTATAGGATGCGTTTGAAATACCAATTGGTGTTGTGTGGTCCGGTGGCATTTGGGTGTGTTACAAGGTACTTCATCAGGGTCGCTGGGTTGGAGGGGGACCTCAGATGTAGTTCCCATGCAAGATTGGTTTGGGCTGCCTTGGCCCAGTGGGGGGATGGTGGGTTGGGTGACGTCGTGGAGGCTACCCATGAGCCTAGGATTTGCGTAGCTCTTTCCGTGAAGTTGAGCAGCCCCATCCCGCCTCTCTTCCGTGGGCCATACATGGTCTCCAGCCTGACAGGTGCGCGGTATCCAGACCATAGCCAGTTCTGCAGGAGCTTGTAGACTGCGTTGGTAAAATAGGCGGAGAAGGGGATCGTGTGGGCAGCAAACCATAACTTTGATAGGATCAGGGAGTTGGCTAACACAACTCTTCCGGTTAGGCTGGCTTTACTCCTCCGCATACATGTCATTCTTTTTGTGATGTTGTCCAAAATGTTGGTTTCTATGGTGTCAAGTGCATATCCACTGGCTTCGAGCCATAAGCCCAGATGACAGACTGGGTTGGTGGCAGGGTGGTGTGCAAAGGGTAAACACAGTGGTTTTACTGGCTTGGATCGTTGTTGTGTGGTTGGATGTGTGGTTGGTTGGTTTGTGTGGTGGTGGGAGGGTGGGGCCCAGTTTGAACTGAATTTGCCCATAACAATTACCTCTGTTTTCTGTTTGTTCAACATGGCGTTACTCACTGACTCATACTGATGAATAATGCGCTCAATCGCCCTGGCATCCCTATTGCCTGAGACTCCAACAACGCAGTCGTCAGCAAAGGCGAGCATTTTAGTTGGTGGTTGTCCCTCCAACCTGATTCCGGTGAGCTTTGAGTTTGCAATGCGGAGGAAGGGGTCAAGGGTAAGATTGTATAGTAGGGGGCTAAGCGGGTCACCTTGTTTAAGGCCCCTTTGGGGGGTGATGGTGTCGGTTAGGAAACCTGGGCCTCTGATTGCAAACCTGGCTGAGCGCGTTAGGAGGAGCGCCAAGTTTATAAAGCGGGGTGGTAGGTTGAAAGCTTTCAGACATTGTTCTAGGTATCCCCAGTGTACTCGGTCATATGCTTCCTTTTGGTCCAGGAAAGCAAGGGCACCTGTGGGATTAGCTTGGCAGATGTTGGCAATTGTGTGGATATTATTTTCCAAATTGAGCGATTTGGGATGAATCCAAATTGATGGGGGAGAGGGTTGTCTGAGCAATGCAACCCAGACGTTTGGCTAAAATTTTAGTTAATATTTTAGTGTTGGTATTGGTGAGAGCAATTGGGCGCCAGTTGTTTAGATCTGCCTGGTCTCCTTTCTTGAATAGTGTGACCACGTATGCGTCTTGACCACCAGGTAGAAGGGATGTGTCTTCCAGGCACTTATTCATAAATCCAGTAGTATTGGTGCGATATGCTTAGAATATTTTTTGAAAAATTCATATGGAAGGCCATCAGGCCCAGGGTACTGTTGCGTGAGGTTGAGCTTATTATCTCCCATAAATCATCTTTAGTTATGGGTGCTGCAAGGTCTGGTTGGCCAGCTATAGTATCAATATTAGCAGATAATAGAAATTTTTCAATTTTGTTAGGTGATGTTAAATCCGCCGTGTATAGGCCAGTGTAAAATCGGTGTAATTCAGCTGATACTTCTGATGGTGTAGATGCCATTGTGTCATCTGCTCGGCGGACCTATGTGCAGGTCGCTGATGTTGAAATTGGTTTAAAATGGCAGAAAGATTGGGCCGTGTGAGTTTCTCTGGATAAAATGTATTTTGATTTATAGCATACTTTGGTGTAATGCTGGTGTTTCCTAAAGAGGGATTTTACCTGTGTCAATAGCTAGAACCACAGGCGGCCCCATTGGGGGGTGTATCCCTCACGAGGTGTGTTGTTTTCTAAGTGTTGAAACTGTCTGATAGCCTTGTTGATTGTCGCGGACATTGCGGCTGTTTTTCTGGAGTTTAGGTGGCAGGCTTTTTTGGTTGCACGAGCCTTGAATATTTCCCACTCAGTAATAGAATTCCCATTGGGTGTTTGTCTTTCTTGCTGTGTTGTTAGCACCATCTCGATCCAAAGTTTAAGCTCTGGAAGGTGGATGGTGCTCGGGTGAACTCTGTGCCAGGTTTGTGGTTTTTTGTACCTTTCTAAGGACAATATCACTATTGAGACCATTCAATGATCAGAGAAAGGGATAATTGTTGTTGTAAAGTTTGATACTCGGTGCCAGAAGTCTACAGGGGTGAGCATCAGGTCAATCCAGGTCATTGAGACCAGCTGGTTATCGTTGTGGTGGGGCCTCGTCATGTTGGCCAGGGTGGGGGCTTGTTTGGGAATGGTGTCGCATAGTCCCAACATTGCCTTTAGTATGCATAGTTCTGTGTGGCCGCGGGGTATAGCCCTAGACTTGGGCCAGTGGTCGGTATTGGTGTTTAGCCAGCAGTTGAAATCTCCTGCAAAAAAAAGTTGCCTCGGAGAAATGGATTGAGAGGATATCAGAAAAGAATTTTTGGCGGTCATTTGGATCATATGGGGCATACATGCACGCCACAGCAAAATTTTCTCCATTCCACTCGAGGTTTGCTAGGAGCAGCTGTCCCTCCAGGTGGGAGGATGTGCTTTAGATTTTTACTGGAGGGTTACTGTTTGTTCAAATTCCCATCCCACAATGGTGTGTCCAAAAGGATTTTTCCAGAATGAGCATGGTTGACCATGACTCCTCCTCCCCCAGTGGACAGTGGGGTTCTTGGATGGCCAAGATGTCCATGGGGATATTGTGCAGGAAAGCCATTTTTTGGCCTGGGACGTGGGGGCCTTGGCTCCCACGATGTTGAGTTTCCCTATGTTGATTGTGGTAGTCCGCACATCAGGAACACTGGGGTGACCCACTGAGGTCACCCAGTTCCTTATCGTGAGTCATACTGCGAGTATGGGGTCGACTATCCAGATTTGTTCCAGTGTGTTGGTCGGCGGTCTTGGTGCTGGCATTGTTTGGTTTCTTCTGGCTTAGATTACTCCATGGATTTTGGGTCTGGCGTGGGTTAGCTTTTGCCTCATTAAAAATTTTTTTGCCGTTTGCCTGTGGGTTTGATGGGCAGAAACTAGGAGTTGGGGTGGTTGGTTCTTGTGCATAGTTGTTGTCGCATTGTGATTGGCTGAAGTTGTCTTCCATATCATCGCCTATCACACGTGATTGGCTGGGAGGATCCCCAGTAATGCAATGTGGATCTGCTCCCACTTGGTTGGAGGTGTTTGATTGGTTGTGTCCAAAAATTTCATTGTTTTGGTTGTGTCAGATCTTATGTGGAGGATCTGATTGGTTATTCCGCTGTGCTGCCATGGCATCCGCCTGAATTTGTTCTGTAAAAAAATGTGGTGTGAGTTTGGGTCTTGGCGGAATTCACAGTCTGCTTGCAGGTGGTCTGTGCGTGATGGCGGTCCTTGCGTGAGATGGGCTTGACCAAAGAAATATTGGCTCTTTCACCCCAATAGAAGGAAAAAGTGAAGTCCTTAATTTTGCCAAAAGTTGGGCTTGTTTCATCCATATTGTCCTCACAAAATTCCAGTGCTTCAATCACACACTTGACGGGGCATGCATGGTCTTTGTGGCCTATTGCTGAGCAGAATTCGCAGATAGGTGGGGCGTGTTCTGGTGTGATACAGAAGGGGCGAGATACACTGCCATCGGGGAGGTTGATGGTCGCCATGCGGGGAATGAGGGTGAAATCCTCTGCCACGTCCTGATCTGGTTCAATAATGGCTATTGCCTTTCCTGTGCACAGGTGGGGCAGGAGGAGGAATTTTTTGAATTCGAACTGTTTGATAACTCCATAACCTTCAAGGCCCCCGCGGAGATCATACATGAGGATATTATGGTGCATGGTGCTCAGGAGTCAGTCAAATACAATGAATAGGTCATTTGCCTCATTCCATCACGTGCGCACAGGGCGGATGGTGCAGTCTTCATTGTTGATTTTTATGGAGAATTTAATTTTTGCTGCATCCACCGCTTCTTCCGTGTACATGAACCCAACGTTCACCCATCCTCTGTGTAGATTTTTGTAATTTACTGAGACAGTGATTGGGAAAGTCGCGGAGAAGGCCTCCCCATTTTTTCCCATGATTCAAGGGAAGTATCGCTGACCATAATTCTAAGGTTGTTCTCAAGGGAGGATAAGGGTTGGAAGTGTTCGATTTTGGTATATGTGCCCATTTTTTGCAGGAATTGCAAAACTCTGGGTGCGGCACTGCACTCACCCTTTTTGGTGGAAGGGTGTGTCAACATTCCACCGGGGCATTTTTTCCCAGTGGGTTGGGAGGGCTTCAGGCCTTTCGTGCTGGCCACTTTTGCCCAACTTGTATTGTTGTGGACAAATTTGCTCATATTCCAGGTTGATTGTCAATCTTGGAGAAATTGCGTAGAATTGTGTTACTAAAAGTGATAATAACGGGAAAGAAAAGCCCTGCCACGTGGTTCAAGATGTATGAAGAAGCATAGTAAGACCCCTGTGAAGGGTTGGGACCAAGCTTCCCCTGGAGGGGGCGCTCTAGGTCCTGCTGGTGGGCCAGGCTAGTGGCGGCAGAGGTGGCTATGGAAGCTGATCCCACGTATAGTGGGCCAGGGGCGCCCAGGGGCTGCTCTAGCTGGGGAGCAGTTTTGGCATACTCAGCAACTAAACGGATGGAAGGGTCTCTGGTAAACAGATGTGTGAAAAACAAACAAAGCAGTGGGTTCATCATCAGGGGCAAGGTGGATTATCACATTTATGATCCACTGCCATGTGGTGGTATTGAGTGACCAGATAATCCAGTCAGCAAACATTGGCAGGAGGATTTTGTTGATGGCATGCTTTGTTGGATTGATCGGCGGAATTTTTAGAAAATTAAAGAGGTAGATGGTGCCATGGCAAACTAGGTGGAGTATTCGATTTTTATTTAATGGAAGGAAAAACAATGAACCTACAACTACCCTTGGCTGGGGAAGTTGTCTTTTAAACTATGCTATATGAATGGGGGGTATTGAGGGATTAGTCATTTGGGGGTTGGGGAAGGGACTTGGTTGGCTGGCTTGGAGGGGGTAGAAAGCTGCTCCCAATTCTGGCAAAGCCTTAGAATTTTTGCAAATTTTCCCAGATCCTTGGGGCTAAACCAAGTCAATACTACCAATCCAGGTCCTGGTGACTTGAGTCAGCCTGTTCGCATGGCTTGGGTGTTCAGATTCGTCCTGGGAGGCAGGGGTCCTTGGATCACTTTATTTGCAATTTGAGCCGATGCCTCAATTAGGCTACTTGTGCGATCTGAACTCCGTGGATCCATTTCAGAGCATTGGGGAAGATGATCCGAGTCATTTGGGCCTGGGTTCGCGATCCAAGCTGTATTCCAATCTGATTTCCAAAGCAGCCAGTCTGGACTGGCTCCCCCAGTCCAGAAATTGCCTGCTAAGCTCTGATATTGGGAATTGTCATTTTCACAAAATTTGGATATGGTTTGCCTGAGGTAGTGGGTGGTCCCAGGGGCCACTCCATGCCCCCTGATGTGTGCAATCTTCCTGCAGACCCCTTCTATCAAATTTACCAGGGTTGAAGAGGGGGAAGAGGTGGGAGTGGGATATCTTTGGGTGGAAAAGCTGTCACCCAGCGCCCATCTATCACATGGGCTAGGTCGCCAAGCTGTGATAGAGGGTCCACTGGAGCCTTGGGGCCTCTTTTCATCGAGAAGGAGTGCTGCTCCCTATCCAGTTGCAAGGGTTGGTCCCCAGGACTTACAGCTGGTTGCTTTCCATAAAGTACTGCGATGGGTAAATGCCCTGTGGCCAAGTGATAAGATTCATTGTAAGCAAAAACGGCAGAAGGCAAGAAAAGGTTCCAGCTAGACACCTTCACCAAATTTTTTTACGCAGAATTCCAATCAAATTACCATTCACTCATTCCCTGTTACAACTTGTTTCAGTGTGGAAAGGCGTAAACAATACTCTGCATATTCCCATTAAGTCATTAAGCTTGGAAATCATCTGAGACGTAAAATTACTTCCATTATCTGTCATTAAAAACTGAGGGCGCCTATAAATAATAGATGACATCTTCTTTTTTGAATATGGCCATAATATTAGTGCCTACATCACAAATCACTTTAGCTTCCACCCACTTGGTGAGGTTATCTATGGCCACAATTATGTATTTAAATTGACATAAAGTGTTTGCCAGAGGGACCACAGTGCTAATAGAAACTTTATGCCAAGCAAAGTTAGGTTTAACTAATTGATAAGAGGTTGCTTTTTTGTAAGGCCCATCCGCCTGACACTCTCTACAGCAATGAAGGGTCTCATGAGTGTCAAAATTCTTAGATTTCCAATAATGGTGCTGTATTAGCAACTTAAGAGTTTTCTTAAACTCTCCATTTCCTGTCGTTTTGTGATCCCAAATAATAATATCAGTCCGCTCTGATGGGCTGGGCATCCAAACTCATCGCTCATAGCAGATTTTATACAGCCTACCCTTTTCAACAACCGTATTCATTCTTAAAATATACAGTTTTCAGAACTTCAGCCGGTTTATTGTCATATTACTGGTTTAGCATTTTGTCAAATAGTATGTAAGCCACATAAAAAATCACTGTTTTGGGTTATTATTGGCAAACAACCCCAATAAACTTATTACTACACAGGTTCAGTTCTTGTGCACTTCGTCTGCGTTTATAGTATATGATATTATTGGTTGATAGTAGTATAACGACTATTATCCATAGTTGAGTGGAATTCTTATATCTCAGCCCAATGCTTGGCCAGTATTCCCGCTCAAAATACTTTATATGTCTTGATATAGGGATTTGGTCCCTCGTTATGTCCAACCCAATCTTATCTGAGATTCCATGGTGACAGTCTCTTTGGTCCAACACACAGTCAGCAGCAATCCCCAATGTATCTCCTTCTTCTCTAGATCCCCACTCAGATCTTTACTCTTTGCCTTAAAAGAGTCTCCCAATTATTGCACACAGTAGTATAATTGAGAAGAATAGAACAATTCTTAAGCTGATAAGTTTACTCTTAAACTATATACTAGATGAAAACTATAGAGCTATATAACTCTGTTCTAAACTCTGTAAATTTTACTATAAACTATGGTTTTTTATTATAAGTGAATTCTAGGGAATTTATAGTGGGGATTCATTCATCTAACCTTAGTTGACACCTCTTTGATAAAACAGCAGCTAGTTGCCATTGAATCACCCATCATTTTATTGGCAGCGATGGTCTTCCCCATCCTGGCTAGGATTCCATCATTGGACATCCTCAAGACCTAAACGGAAAGAGCCAGAAAACGTGTCCCTAACATTTTCCTCTCAACCCAAGTGAACCAACCATATTTGGCTAGCGACCTGCTTAGGTAATGGGACTTATTACCAATAAAGTCAGGTCACGTACCAACTAATCAATTCACTAGTTGCAGGTGGCATCACTCGCCTCACAACTTACTACTTACATTCCCAATCAGTCAGTGATGAAACAAAACCAATCCCAATTGTACATCTGATGTTTAATTACTATCAGATGCCCCTATTTCGTCAGCAACTCCACCCAATGAGATCTTAAGTATTTGTCCAGATTGATCCCTGATGGATATGACTAGGTGAATATCCCAAAATCCCCCAAACATAGTTACTATGAAATTCGCGCCAACTGATTTCCAATTTACCTCGCCTTAGGGTTTTATCCCCTAGCGATTCCTGGTAACCTAGCAGGCTGGGAATATGGGCAAAAATAAACACATCCCCCTCTTGCCTAGATTTCCAGTGAGAAAAGGACCAGGGCTTGAGAACACTGCTTTGGATACTCAGTCAAATACTTCATTGGCTTAAGTGGAGTATGATCATCAATACTCAACGCTGCTCAGGATGACCTTTGGCATGTGGCGCTCTTCCTCTTCCTCCTCGCAACTGCCTACTCAGAGCATGGTCCACGTGATCTACTGTCATGCCAGGCTGATCGATTTACTTGTGATGATATTAGTCCTTGTATCTGATTTCCCCCCATCAAGGCATATGACCCGTTGTCATATTCAGGATTCTTGGTCTGGCATTCTCGATTTCCTGATTTTCTCCTCATCCTAGACAGGATACTCTTGCCATCAATCTTTGTTTTATGGCCCAATTAAGAATACTTATTTATGTTCGCCCTTGTTATTTCTCTCATAACCTCTTGGCTCAAGTCATTCCTAATTCTTCTCTTGGAAAGCTTATTCCATTAATTTTGAGATTAATTTCTCCAAAATTGGAGCTTAATGGATTGTAGAGTGCATAATGTTGACTTTCATATAAATCTGACATCCCCCTTTCGTCCAGCTCATATGTCAAATTCTGAGTCGTGGTACCAGCAGCTTCTAAACAGCTTTTCTGATCAAGATCTTTAGCTCTTTCATCAGATGAGTCAGGATGTGCGACAGAACCTTTTCTATGGTCCTTCCAGGACTCATATGCCTAGTCTAGCACCAGCGGCTAGTCCTTCCATTGAATTACTGGAAATGGTAACCAATCCCTTTGAAACCCAGCTGCGATCTTTTTAAATAACTCTCATCCAATTCTTCCTCTGTCATTGATTCCAAAGTTGGATTTCAAAACTCTCCTGGATTTGGCTCCTTTCGCAGATGCACTGACCATCATCGTGGATGCTCCTGAGATTATGCCTTTTTCTCTTGATTGCTCTTTTCTTGCAGGGTCAGACTTGCTTCTTGAGTTCCTCTTCCAACTCAGACAATACTACAAACCCGCTGTCTTGGCTACAGAGCTCACCATCGGTAACAGTATTCATTTCAAACTCCTCTACGCTGAATTATGGTCCCAAGTCACTGAGGCTTTGTCCCTAGAGCTGAATCCCTCTGATCTTGAGAACATACTAGATCAGGATATCACCACTTATGCTCTTCGCTTTGCTGACCAAGTTCTTCAAAGTTGGTCCATGAAGCTTCCAGCATCTCCCAGGGTTCACCATTCCTTCAGCTTCAGCTTCTGAGAAGCCTGTAGTCATCGCTTGCAGGATGCCATTTGCTCCCTGCATGACTATCTCATCTCCAGTGTTTCCCATCAGTATCTTCCACTGATGGCTTAGTAGGGGGCATGATTCAGCAACCCCCGTCCAGCATCCCTTGTTTGCTGCAGGACCATATGTCTGGTTTTCTTGATGAAGCCCGTTGTCAGGCGCTCAAAACTAATTTTCCGGCTCTGGTACTATATTGGGATTACTCAGGGTTATTCGCCAACTGTCTCTTTTTATACTGTTGCTTTCCTCCCCACTCTAGTGTTTCATTATTGGCTTCTTCTGATATTTCAATTTCCCTTTCCATAGTCACTTTCTCACAAGGATCTGCTTCCGCTCAAAAAATTCGGTTTTGCGTAGGTCTAGCCCTCGCTAGCATCTGATTTCACATCAATTTTGACGGGCTATTCATTCCTATTGTGATCCATCCTCCCTCCCCCAAGAGGCAACATAGGGGGAATCATCCCCATGTCAAGGACAATTAATAAAAGTAAACATTATAAAACTATATATCAGTTTTATATGCGGTTTATAATCTTTTTTTCCAATATCTTATATAATCTTTTATTTTTATTCTTCTTTTTTCCATAAGATTTGACCTTGTTTCAGTTCAGCGGTCCATCTTTTTATTCCCCCCAAACTGGGTCATGGGTACTTAAACCTACCAGTTTTCTATGGTTCAGAGGTCCTTTTTGGACTTAATTTCTAAATTGGTTCAGAGGTCCTTTTTTCAGACTTGGCCTAATCATCAGCACATGACCAACTTAATGGTTCATTGGCCCTTTGGGAACTCTTTTGTTTTTTCATTGATCCATCGCTTCAAATACTTAGCATGGACTCGATTTACAACTCTTCCATCCAAGAGATTCTTGATGGAGTAGATGTCAGTCGCCATCTTATCAAAAATTATAAACGAACCTGATTACAATGCATCTAGTTTGTTTCTTCTTCAAAAACCATGAATATCGCAATAGGCAACTCTTTCGCCTATTTGATATTATACTAAGGCTGGTCAGTTATTTTATTCATCGATTTTGCTTGGATCCTTTTCTTCAAAGTCATATTAAATGCTTGTTATTGCATCTCAATCAGGATATTTGTCAGTCAGTTCAAGTACTGTTCAGCTCTCATCCCCAATGTTGGTTCCACCACCAAATATAAAATAAGTGGCAACGCGGCCTTCCTCCAATATAACAACTAAAAAGGCGTTTTCCCGTCGCCGTATGATGACTGATGTTGTAGGCAAACGTCACCAAACTCAGGTACATTCCCCATGCAGAAGTTCTATCTGTGAAAAGCTTCCTCAGCGTTGCGGCCAGCGTTACGTTCACTCGTTCTACCAGTCTGTTCATCTCCAGCTGGTAGGGTACTGACACAGCTCCTCTGATCCCCATTATCTCATTCAATTGCAGGATCACATAAGATGTGAAGTTTGTCCCATTATCGCTAAGTAGGACCTGCGGACATCCATGTTGATATGCTACTTTATCCAGGATGATTTTCATAGTGCTGGTAGCGTCTACTTTCACCAGGGCCTTCATCTCAACCCATCTCATCAGATGGTCAATGGCAACTAATATGTACTTGACTCCCCCTGTGCTCATCATCAGCAGTCCCATCACATTGATGGACACCATATGCCAGGCAAATCCAGGGCTGACCAGTTGGTATCCAGTTGTATTCTTATGCGGCTTGTGCAACTGGCACTCCATGCAACAAGCTAGATAGTCCGCGACATCATAGTTGATTAACTCCCAGTAGTAGTATTGGTGAATATGATCAGTTGTTTTTCTCAGGCCACCATGCCCAACAACCTTTTTATGAGAGGCTTGAACGATAGCTACTTTTCTGATGGCTTTGTGAATAATAACTGCTTCCCGTTAATCATCTTAAACACTTGTCCATCCATAATCTCGGTGTTTTCCATTGCTTTTTGAAGTGCACCTTGTATTTCTCGGGGCTCATTCCCAACTTCTCCATCAACCATTCTCTGGAATAGCTCATCCGCCTGCGAGTATACCATCAGGACCATTGGTAACCATGATAAGTTACCCGCATTCTGGTGAAAAGCCCCACTTGGTGAACAATCTCATAATCGTAAGCCTGTAGCTTAGTGCCTATTGGGCCAGTCATCCTTCTAGTTCTCTCAAATTGTGGATCCAACACAACGAAGAGTGGTCCATCACCACTTTAAAGTGCATTCTGTGGATGTACACCTGAAACTGCTTACAGACATAAATGACCATAAGGCATACACGCTCAATTACGGTGTAGTTCCTATCAGTGGCTGAGAGTGACTGGCTCACATATGACACTGGATGTTAGTCCCCAAGTTCATCTACTTGGCTTAGTATGGCGCCAATCGCCATTAACAAAGCATTGGTTTGTATAATAAACTCTTGATCAAAATTCAGATATTTCAAAATTGGGGAATCTATTAGATACTGGCATAGCTCATCAGAGGACTCCTACGCTTCTTCATTCCATACAAATCCTTTTTTTGGATCCTTCAACAGATGGAATAAGGGCTTGGCTATTCAGGAGAAGTCCTTAATAAAACTTCTGTAGTATCCGACCATCCCAAGGAACACTTGGATGTCTCAGACACTCTTCAGCACAGCCATCCGTTCTATGGCTTCTATCTTCTGGGCTTGCAGCTGCATTCCACTAAAGTTGATCACGAATCCCAGATATTCAAACTCTTTTTAAGAAGTGACACTTCCTCAACTTAATCTTCAGGTTAGCCGCAGACAGTAGCTTGAATACTTCTTCCAAGTGGTGTAGGTGATCAGTTAACGTCCTAATGAACACACTGATATCGTCTAAGTATACCAGGATGCATGAAAACTTCAAGTCACTCATTATAGCATCCATGGCCCTCTGGAACATTGAAGGCGCATTACATAGACCCTGGGCACCCTCGCCAGTTGGTATAGCCCCTGCACGGTAATTATTGCACATTTTTCTTAATCTTCTTTTTGAAGTCAATTTGCCAATATCCCAAGATCAGATCCATTTCAGATAAAAACTTTGCTTCTCCCAATTGGTCTAGTGCATTGTCAATTCTTGGTAGGGGATACAAATTCTTCTTCATAATCTTATTCAGCTTTTGGTAGTTAATCACCACCCTGTTGGAGCCATCCTTTTTCTTCAAAATTAGAATCAGACTCGCCCAGGGACTTGATGATGGAACTAGAAGCCCAAGCTTCACTAGTTTGCTTATTTCATCTTCCACTACCACTTTGGCCACTTTTGATTGTCAGATCTATCTCATCTTGATTGGCAAATTTTCCACAGTGTTGACCTTGTGGATCACATCTCTCAAGAATCCCAAATTAAGGTCATCCTGGGCGAATACTTCCCAATATTTTTCAAACAATTTGAGCACCTCCTCTTGCTATCCTTCCATCAGATCAGCGATTTGCTCTCAATCAACCAATATATTGATACTCTTTTTTTCACTGGCTGGTAATCCCATCTCATTGAGAGTCCCAAAATCATGGAATCTCCTCAATTCGGCCGTTGGTATCAGATGAACAAACACAATGATCTGATTCTTCCTGATCTTCATCAGTTTTTCACTTAAATTTTCCAGAAGAACTCGAATTACTTCATGGCCCAGAATTATTATCCCAGGAGCCACCCAAGGCTCTACTCTGGACTTCTTCCAGGGGCTTCAAACCTCACCATACAACAGCTCAGGTATCTCCAATGTCAACCTTTAGTTGACTATTATCTGCGATTCTGGCGGTATGATCTTCTCATTCTTGATCCTCAGTGGAATTCCCCAGTTCTCTAGGATCTCCATCAGCATTTATCAACAATTTTGACCAACTAATTTGGTATCAAATTGGGACAATGTCATTATAGTATATTAAATTAATGAAGTTGTTTCTCTTATTCAGAGGAGCTTCACCATACTTCTGATATACAAATGATAACTTCTGACCCAATATGGTCAACATATTATCCTCAAAGTTACATTTAAATCCATACTTGCATAGAAATTCTATCTCGATCAGAATGTCATAGTTTTGGTTTGGCCAAAACTATTGCTGGCGCAGATACCACCAGCGACCTGAATCATATTGGCAAAGGGCTTTATACTCCACAGGAGATGGTGGTATTCAGCCTAGCTGTCCCGTACTTCTTCTTTTGTTACAAGTTTGGCGAGATCTTCATCCTCTTTACCAGTTTGGTCAAAAAATATTGATGGGCACTCCGCTGTCAATAATTGCCATCGCCCACACTTGATTCACTTTTATGTCTACATATGTACACTCAGAGTATTGTAATATAGTGTTTACTGAGTGTATAGTGGCGTTATTAGCTGAATTGAGGGTGTGAATAATTTGCGCAGATAAATCAGAAAACGATTCCTTTATTACAATAAGGGGGATTGACAAATTGGCCTCATCTAATTGGACTTCAGCTTTTTACTCAGGATTTTTGGCAGTTCAAATCTTATTTTCCAGTTGTCAGGCGTACAGATGGGCAACTTACTTGATTATCTCAGGGTTGATTCCCTTTGCCCCAGATCTGGTCACTGCATTTACGTCCAAATTGACCACTTGATACATTTGATCCTGTATGTCTTCGTCCATTAACAGATCACTGATATCAATTTCCTTGGTCATGATGTCAGGAGGAACAGGCTTTTCCACAGCTCAAGACTGTTCCTCGTCTAGGCCGCGGTCCCTTTTCCTGATTCCTTGGTGGCAGCCGACTCTTTCACCTGGACCACGTTGATTTGATCCTTCAGCTTCTAGCAGAGCACTGCAAAATGTCCTTTCCCACCACATGGTAGCAGACCTTTTCCTTCTTATTCTACCATCTGAATTCTTCAGGCTTATTCCCCAGCACAGTTCAGTTGTTTGTCTCTTTAGCACCTTCATTCCCCTTTGTGGGATTTAAATTGCGCACTAGATTGGATTTGAAACTTCTGTTTGGAGCATTAAAGGTTGAACCCAAAATTTCTAAATTGTTTAACATTTGAGAAACAGCTATTTCCATTACGAACATGGAATACATCATGTGATGCAAATTGCAATAGAGCTGAAAGGGTCACTTGTAAGGCGATTCTGGCATTAAAGTCATCCAGTACCTTCGCTCCAACCAGGATTTGAGACTCCTGGTAGAACTGATCTGCGAAGCTTGCTAAAGACTCATCTTTATGGAACTGGATTCCCATAGACTCATGTTTACACTTTGACATGCGTGTTGGACTCCCAAATTCCTTCAAGATGGCCACCTTCGCCTCTGCATATGACCAGCTGTCCCCCTCCAGGTTGGGTAACACTAAGTTCTGACAGTTGGTGTCTAGGCCATTAATGACTGTCAACGCCTTTTGACAACTCCCGTAGCCATACATGGTCATTTCAAACAGTCAGAAAAACGCTGGGGCATTATCCTGATGCAACGTTGTTAATTTCAGTGTAACCTTAAATTCCTCTGAGTTATCTCTGGCCAAAAATCTAGGTTCGGCCACTCAGCTCACTTGAGGAGTGACTTTGGGCATCATCTCCAAAATGGCAGCAAAAGTGGGTGGCATGTTCTTTGGGGTAATTGACTTCGCAATTATTGTGCAAGGACTTCTTTCTTTGGCATCGCTTGCCACAATTGGCTCACAATCGAATTTATGAGTTTTAAGTTCCTTGACTTAATTGATCAGTCACTCTATATCAGCGCTGAAATTTCTCAAACAAATCGCAATCCACTTCTCGCTCCATTTTCAGATATAAGACCTCTCAAACTAGGTCCCCTTCTTTTTTAGTACTAGATGACTAGGTCCCCTTCTTTCTTCTTTAACAAAGTTACTTTCCCAAGTAACTCGCTCCTGAAACTCACAACATTATCAATCCCTTTCTCCATCTTGGCGACTCTTTCTTCCCAGGCTGCAAATTCCTGATGATCCACTGAGTTTAGGACATTCTGATTCACAGTGGCTAACTCCATCCACAATTTGCGTAACTTGTCTTTATACAACATTCTTATAAGTTCTTCTACTCAACTACACCCCTGTAGTGAGCAGCAAACTTGTAAAAATTTATTGTTTTGGGTTATTATCGGCAAACAACCACAATAAACTTCTTACTGCACAGGTTCAGTTCTTGTGCACTTCGTCTGCGTTGTATAGTATATGATATTATTGGTTGATAATAGTATGACGACTATTATCCATAGTTGAGTGGAATTCTTATATCTCAGCCCAATGCTTGGCCAGTATTCCCGCTCAAAATACTTTAGATGTCTTGATATAGGGATTTGTTCCCTCGTTATGTCCAACCCAATCTTATCTGAGATTCCCTGGTGACAGTCTCTTTGGTCCAACACACATTCAGCAGTAATCCCCAATTGTATCTCCTTCTTCTTTAGATCCCCACTCAGATCTTTACTCTTTGCTTTAAAAGAGTCTCCCAATTATTGCACACAGTAGTATAATTGAGAAGAATAGAACAATTTTTAAGCTGATAAGTTTACTCTTAAACTATATACCAGATGAAAACTATAGAGCTATATAACTCTATTCTAAACTCTGTAAATTTTACTATAAACTATGGCTTTTTATTATGAGTGAATTCTAGGGAATTTATAGTGGGGATTTGGTCATCTAACCCTTGGTTGACACCTCTTTGATTCCTCTGCAGCCATAGCCATTGAATCACCCAGCATCGTCTCAGCAGTGGTGGTCTTCCCATCCTGGCTAGGATTCCATCATTGGACATCCTCGAGACCTAAATGGAAAGAGCCAGAAAACGTGTCACTAACATTTTCCTCTCTCAACCCAAGTGAACCAACCATATTTGGCTAGCGACCTGCTTAGGTAATGGGACTTATTACCAAAATAAGGCAGGTCACACACCAACTGATCAATTCACTAGTTGCAGGTGGCATAACTCGCCTCACAACTTACTACTTGCATTCCCAATCAGTCAGTGATGAAACCTGACTGATCCCAATTGGTACACCTGATAGTTAATCACTATAAGATGCCCCTATTTCGTCAGCAACTCCACCCAATGAGATCTTAAGTATTTGTCCAGATTGATCCCTGACAGATATGACTAGGTGAATATCCCAAAATCCCCCAAACATAGTTACTATGAAATTCGCGCCAACTGATTTCCAATTTACCTCGCCTTAGGTTTTTATCCCCTAGCGATTCCTGGTAATATAGCAAGCTGGGAATATGGGCAAAAATCCCAACACCACATCAGCCACTATGGCTACTCTATGCAGTCTAGATAATGCATCATTAATTCGATGCTTTACATTAGGTCAATGGCGGATTTAGTAATCATAAGCTTGTAATTTTAAGGCCCAGCGGGCCATTCATCCATCTTGTCTTTTTAAATTTTGTAACAGCGGAGGGTGGCGTGATCAGGAATTACCTTAAAATACACTCCCTGGTTGCAAACCTAAAATTGTTTACAAGAATAGATGACTTCTAAACACGTTTTCTCAGCTATACTATAGTTTCTTTTGGGAGCATCTATCGTCCCTCTGCAATAGGCCATTGGGTGTTCAATCCCTTCAAATCAGATTGAGATAACACCGCACTGATGGTGGTAAGAGAGGATCCATCTTACAATAAATGTTTTTATTAAAATTAGGGTATAGTAAAAGAGGCTCCTGGGTAAGGTAAAGCTGGAGCTTATCAAAGGCTAGCTGATAGTTTACCATCCATTCAAAGGATACTTTTGCTCTTGTGAAGATGAAATAAAGGTTCACCTATCTTACTTAAATTTATTATAAACTGGCGATAATAGTAATCACTATAAGGAATACCTGAACGTAGCTCTTGCTACTCAGATGTGTCATACGTTTGATCACTTCAACTTTTTCTAGCTGGGACTGCAAGCCTCGTTTATCAATGAAAAATCCCATATATTCCAGCTGCTTGCAGAAAAAGTTACATTTACAAGGTTTGGTCCTAGTATCAGCCTTATCAAGCCAGCAGAAAACTTCTTCCTAATGGTTTAGATGATCTGTAAATATTTGGGAAAAACGTTAATATCATTTAAATAAATCAGGATGCAGGAAATTTTAAATCACCCAGTATAGTATCCATATCTTGCTGAAAGGTCGCAGGGCGTTGCAAAGCCTTACAGCATTCTGGTAGGCTGATAGAGACCCTGAGACGTGATCAAGTACATTTTACTTGAGACCTCTTTAGGCAGCTCAATCTGCCAGTAACCAAAAATTAGATTTATTGCAAAGAAATACTGTGCTCTGCTCAAAAGTTCCAGTGCATCATCGTCCTTGGTAAAAAAAAACTTTTTTGTAATATTGTTGAGTTTTTAGTAGTATAAAACCCAATTAGAGCCACCTTTTTTCTTAATGATCAGCACCAAAGAGGCCCAAGGATTCTTAGAGGGCACTAACATCCCGTGATGTACAAGCAGATTTATTTTGGCATTAACTACCTCATCCGCCTGTTTAGAACGTCTAATCAGATGGGGGCAAAACAGATAATTTACTGTATCTATACGATTTAACACATCTTGTGCACAGTCCAATTAACAGTCATCTTTAGCAAATACAACTACATTTCTTGATAAGAACCAGTGTATAATCCTTTTCTGTCTCAGTTAACCCTGAAATAATTTTCTGATAAATTAAAGAGTAAACAGATTGCTCACTGTTGTCACTAATCCCTAATTCTTCAGGGAGACCAAACTCATGTACTTTCTGGACTTCTTCAACTGGTAGCATATATACAAACGCAATCAGTTCATGTCATTGCATCTGCATAGGATACGCATTTAGATTTTCATAAAGTATTTGAATTTCTTATAATTGGGCAAGATAATCCCTAGAGCGGCGACTTATTCATTACAATCAAGAAAATGGAGCGAAAACCTCACCATAGACCACTGAAGGGATTTTTAAATCGATTTTGGTCACCACAATAACTTGGTGGCCTGCCAAAATGGTCAGGGTACCTTTAGCACATAGCGAAATACCTTTATATTCCACAATCTGATCAGGTAATCAATAGATATGGCCAAACAGTCGCTGATACTCAATAGGCACCGGTCCATCCCTAAAAACAAGGTTAACTATTTTTTGGACGTTTAGGAGTTGGGATCTCACCCTTCAGTTATAAAGTAGTGGAAGTGTTTGTCCCATAATTTCTATGTGTTTTCTTAAAATCAGCTTTGCTCTCATAAGTTTTCATAAAAGAGGTTTCAAGAAGGAAGTCATATTGTTAATTTGCAAAAAAATGGCATGAGAAGATAATGCTAAGGAACCAAACCGCAGTGGAAGAGCATTGTAGGCTCCTTTGACGTAGTGTTATGAGGTCCTGTCACACCATATATTTTCCAATAAGTTAGGTCTGTCACGAGGCCTAATCTCCTAACCAAAATTGGTAGAAACAATTTTCACTGGGGCCCCACTATATACAATTGCTCTGACCTTTACCTTATTTACTTTATTTATCAATATAAATGCACTCAAAGAAACATGCATCAGAAGTGGTATTGTGTGAACCTCTAAGGTATCTGCTTGGTTTAAGCAATTCTTAATCTCATCACCTAATTAGGGACAAGACTACTTAAGAACTTCAATTGGTATAAATATTGATCCTCCAAAAATTTGGTAATATCACTAGATTCAACTGAAAGCTCTTATTGTTCTAGTTGTTGTACATATGGTGTCAATACTTTTTTGTTGCCAACTCGTTTTTCCCTCACAGGAGCATCTAAGCTTAACTATCTAATCATCTAGTATTCTTGCTGATTCACCAGAAGGAGATGTAATACTGTCTTCCGCTGGTTTAAAAAAATTTGAGATCTCTTCCTAAATGAGATTTTTTGGAATAGGGCAGAGGTAGACAATCCCCGTTCTACTTCGCCCTGCCTTTTCCTAAATATTTTTCATAGAGTTGTCTTACTAATTTAATCTTGGGTCTAGAACTTAATTATGGGCAGATATTTGCATAGTGGCTTAAGTCCTTACAATAACCCATGTGACCTGGATAAGGTCAGATTGATCAAAACAAAGGCTATAAAGCCAAAATAATTCTTGTTTAATAATATAGCCCAAGTTGAGATTTGCAAGGCTCCAGCTGACTTTTTTTTTGGCTTTTTAAAATTAACTGAACAACGACGTAGATAATTCACCATATGGATTATATTGTTTTCCACATTTAAGTTTTGGTATTAAGACCCTATACATTTCCGTGTAGGGCTCACAGGCGTGGCGGAGGGCAAAGTGGGCATCAAATTATTTATAACGTTAGCCCAAAATTTCACCTGCGCCTCCAAATAACTACGTTCAGGATACGTTAAATAGTTTCATCTTGGTTGAACAAGATATTTGGTAATTCCTTCTTCCTAGTGATCATCTTTTTTGCACCCCCAAATTCCTTGATAATAAGGTCTTTAACGTTGAGGTAGGACACGCTGGCTTTTTCAATTTGGGTATAACTAACTCTTGACAGTCAAAGTCTAACGCATTCATGACTGCTGCCAGCTTAGCAGCCTTGGACCATTCATCCATGCTAATCTCGAAGAGGTTATTAAAGTTGTGCACGTTTGCATCCTTGTTGAACTTAGGTTAATGGGGTTAACTAGTAATTGCTTTTCGAGGAAGCAGACCTAAGGCCCTGTAATGACCCTTCTTGCACTCCCAAATTACTAGCTACAGGAAAGGAAGAGACACTAAGTGGATTGGCTGTATCCTCTAAGTGTCCTGAAACACCAACAATCAAAATGGAAGAGCCAGCCTCTGGTCCCTCAAATGAGATTCCAAAGCATCTTGAGTCAGTCTACACTTGCATATATCACGCTAAGTGCCATCTTAAATTGGCTCAGTATTTCAGAAACTTGGCGGCGTTCAGCCTGCAACATATCATTCATCGTAAACACTAGTTGGTTAATGTCCTGAAAGTCAGCATTCAGGGCGCTGTTTTCATTCACTAAAGCCTTAACAGTGTGTTCCTAAATTTTAAATTCATCATGTAATGAAGTAAGCTCCTTGTATAAGTTGGTAACAGAGTGGGCAGTCCATTAATGTCTTCCCCTAAATTCTCACTTTTGATCAGGCCTAAAAATATCTGAGAGTCAGCCAACATGAGTTTTCATGTCTGCTTATACTTTACGAATCCTAGTGGAATAAGTTTGCAGTGCCTCAGGGCCAATCTCTACTGCCTCAACATGTTGCACTACTTCCGTGGCAGAAGACTCCGCAACTAAGATCTCAAAGCTCATATTAATAAAATTGGAGTTCAGAGGACAAGGTGAAGGCCCCTGTAGTGAGCATTACAGGTTAAAATTGGCACAGTGGCGTCATATTTTCATAGAACAGGGTATACACTTACCAATTGCAAAGGACTGTTTGAAGACAGAAACATTTAACCAAAACTAAACAAGGTAGTATATACCAGAATAAGGCTTTTATTTAATAATAAAAGTAAGCACCCGGTAGTATTGGATACTTCCAGGGGCTCATGAGCTCTTACAAGTAATTTTATATAGTAGGCTTTCCAATATTACTCTTGGAAAAAAGATCCCCTACCATTGACACTCCTCCTCAGATATTTTCAATATACCAGCGTTATCATTGGTGCTTCTATTGGTGCCAAGCAGCACTCCAAAATTGGTAGGCTAAAATGAGATATCTGAATTGGGTCAATTAGCTGAAAAACTAGAGCTTGAAGCATTTTCCTCTAAAAGAGACAAATTTTCTAACTTTATCAAACTACTGACGAATAGCCCTGGTAGTTATGGATAGCCCTATTACAATGCTTTATGCCGTCATGGGAAGACAATGTGAAGTGAATCTACCAAACTGAAAATGGAATCAATAATAATATCAAGGCCACAGCATCAGAAGCTGATAGATATAAGGGATGAGGATTGTGCTGGTGGGGTATTAGGGGTTTGCTGAGTAGAGGTTGATACTTTGGGATTTTAGTTATAGAGTCTAGGGACGCAGGAAGTATTAACTACTAATCACTTAAATCCACTATGTATTTATTAGCTCCATCTTAAATCAAAAGGTATAAAAGTAAGCTATCCAGAAGGGAATTTTAGCTTTTCTTTCCCAAAACAATCACTTAAGTTACTACAATTAAATTTGAACAGCAATTTTTGATAATCACACAGGAGAGATGGGCGATTTTAATATTAAATCTAATACAACCTGGGCGAGCGTCACATCAAGAGGTGCGCAAAACGGTGCACCCAAGGGCAAGAAACGCCTTGGAGGGGGACCAGGAACCCAAGCCGCCAAGAAACCATAAACTCAGACACCATACGGGTTTATGGTATTTACTATAAAACAAGATCAGTACATGTATATCCAATGTAACCAACCCCTTTCAAATGGTGGAGCATAGGCTCTGACTCTTCCTTGGGGATGAGTCCCCGACCCTGTGGGAGAAAACATGTGAGGCACAGCCCTCCCTTTTCCCCCACGCGGTATATGTTGCCACAACAACATGGGCCATATCTGGATCAATATCGGTTTCAAAACAGCTGAAAAAGCAGATGCCGTAGCAAAAGTCTGCATCAAAATTGCCCTTCCTGAGGGAAAAAATAGCAGCACTGAGCGCACCAGATGGAACAAAGCAAAAACTTTGTTCATTTCCTTCAACTCACTCCCTACCAACCTTCAACGTAAGGTAATTGAGGAGGAGCTCCGCAAAGGGCTCATAGCCTATGGAGAAATTATACAACTCAAATCACAACGATTTTGCCTGATGCCAACCCTGTGCACAGGCAAAGCTATCGCCATGATCAACCCATTCCCTGAAGTGGAAGATGACATATCAAGAATCCCCCACACAGCAGAGTTTCACTTTGTGGATTGGGGACAGTCATCTTCATTCTGAGTTACACCAGAACGTGCACCACCTATATGCAACCACTGCGGTTCATTGGGACACAAGGAACACGCATGCCCCGTGAAGGAAGGCTTAATGGAAGCAGACTACTGTGAGGAAGCCATGGACAAAAGTAATTAAAACTTCGCCTGAATGACCGACGGCCACCACCCATTCTGCTGGGTGAAGTGGACTTTACTCCATCGTGGACCCAGTTACACATAAACAACGCAAAGCAGCTCAAAAAGCCTGCAAGCAGGCAGCGGCCAAGGTGGCAGCGCATGTGGAATCATCCATTGACCTCAGAAAAATTCAAGAGGATGTTTCAGATATACACTGAGCCAACCAATCAGAACAATATGCCCAGGTTGAAACTTTTTACAGCAATTCAACTGAGTTACAAAGTGATATCAATCATGAATACTTTGATGAAAAATTCAGCTGCAATATGGGCGAAAATGCGGTGCACAATTCTCCAAATCAGAACCCCAAAATTACAGAACCCAATCAGCACCACGCATTGAACCATCATGAGACACGTGTGGGAAAAGATAACACAGATTCTAAAAGCCGAAATTCCTGCGAAAAGTCGAGTCAGATCAAGAGAACTGACATTGTCACTGAGAGAGTTGGAGTACAGATGCGGAGCATGACCAAAATGAGCCATGGTGGGTTAGGGCCAGAGGGCCCTCCCAACTGCTCCTGAGGCGCCACGGGCACCTCAGTGTCAATAGGGACACTAAACATCGCGGGAGCCAAGAATCAAACGTTCCAAGCCAAAAAGATGGACTTCCTGCAAAAACCCCTTGTAGCATCTTTGCCATCCAAGAAGCCCACTGTTTACAAGGGGAAGAAAGATCCTGGTCAGCCAGGGTCTCACCATCACAATCAGTATGGACGTCTCACTGTGGGGTGATCATCCAAAATAACAAAAAATTAAAAATTACAAACTCATTGTCATACCTTCACGGCTGCATCCTGGTAGCAACAGTCACATGCCAAGAGGAAACAATTTCAATAGCATGCATTTATGCACTGTGCACTGCAGCTGAGAGAAAACAATTTCTAGAAACCGTGCCAACACTCACCCTCCCATCAGATACCATCCTGTTGGGTGACTTTAACTGCTGGGATAACCTGACACAGACTGATGGCTGAACCCCAGGGGATACCCACAGGGACACATTGAATTCCACACAATGAAGGCATCCCTTGGCCTATAGGATGCCCTCCCCCCGGATCACCACTCCTTCCCCACATAACACAGCCCAACATACGCGAGGGAGCGCTCATATCAATGAGCTTCATCAATCACATCCTTGTTCTTTAATCCCAACGATCAAGAATTTCTAAAATTTACAACAAAAAAGTCAATTTTTCTGACCACAGACTTGTTTCAGTGCAGTTATTGCTAACCCAAACCCATGCACAGGTGTCACTCTGGAGAAAGTTACACCTAGAAATCATAAAATTACTCAAAATATCCGAATGGGTTGAACATGAGGCCACGCACCAAGAATTTACAGCCCCATTCACTTTGGATCCCATTGTAACCTGGGCAAATTTAAAAAGGAACTAATCAAAAAAACCCAATATCTCGCATCACGTAAGTACACCACCAATACAGCCACAATCAGGTATACTTTGGAGGACACTGGACAACCTCAAGCTTAACACTCTGAGACCTGGTTATAGCCCCAACTGGGGATGCAAATGGGCGGAAATATCCGCCCAATTAAACACCCTCATCTTTGAGCACCAACACAGAATCAAAGTATCAAACAAAGGTAAGTTCATAAAGGAAGGAGAAACATGTTCAACAGTTTTTTTCCACCAATTCCACTCCTGCGGCAACCAGCCCGCATGCACACAGGTCTGCAAGACTGACAGCACCGTGGCAACTGACCCAAGGAGGTCAAGATGGAAGTACACCGCTATTACACTGAATCATACTGTGATATGCCAACAGACCCACAAAAAATCACAAAATTTATACAAACCGCTGGAATACAAAGCGCACTGCCGAACTACAATATTCTAAATCTAATTACATGGGAGGAGCTTTGGGATGCAATCTGCGGTGCACCATGTAGGAAATGTCCAGGGCCTGTCAGGATACCCTGTGAATTTTACAAAAAATATTTTCAACAAATTGCACCCCTCCTATTGGCGTCTATGAACCAGTGCTTGCTGGAAACACGCCTCCTACCTGGTGGCCATGAATCATATGTCATAACCTTATATAAAAAGGGTGACAAATTGAACCTGGCTAACTGGCATCCAATCGCACTCTCTAATACTGACACAAAAATTCTAACAAAAATTTTAGCAGCCAGATTAGGCGCAATTGCCTCTGACGTCCTTTCACCCAACTAGTTTGGGTTTATACCAGGGCGCTCAATCTGGAACAACATACACCCTGTTGCAAACATTTGCCAATCCAAAGCAACTGGAGCCCTGGTCTTCTTAGACCAGGAAAATGCATATGACCGCGTTAGTTGGCCATACCTAAATGAATGCCTACACGCTTTCAAACTCCCACCGATATTTATAAACTGGGCGATGCTCCTTAAAGAATCTGCAACCATGGCTGTATGCGGCCCCAGCTTCCTAACTAACAAGTTCACATACACAGAGGGCTCAGATAAGGGGACCCCCTCAGCCCACTGCTGTATAATTTCAGTTTTGATCCACTCCTCCACGTAACTGACTCACGCCTCATGGGCATAACTGCATAAGGCCAGCCAACAGTCAAGATACTGGCCTTTGCGGATAACTGCACAGCAGGTACAGCTAACAACAATGATGCCCAACAGCCTGAACGCACCCTAGAGGAGTACTCATGGTGAGCAACGCATCGCTCAACAAAAGGAAAACAGAAATCATTCTCTTAGGCAAGTACACTAACAACTGGGCTACAACATCAGAACCTCATAACCCCATACAAAGGAAAAACCCACTCATCTTACCTTTCGCATCACCTCCCACCACCACTCCTGTCCGCCATCTTGGGATATGGCTGGAAACAGGGGATATGCCAATGTGACAATGGAAAGCAACCTACTACAGAGGGTATCCAACCGCGTAGCCTCCCTCAAGGGAAGATCCCCAGGACTAATGGGGCGAGTAACAGTTGCTAACTCACTTATCCTCCCAATACTATGGTACCCTGCCCACACAATCGCCTTCTCACCCACCTCTATAACTTCAATCCGCGCGCTCATCCAGGGCTGGCTGTGGCCAGGATCCCATCCTCCCATACAGATGGAAACACTCTTTGGCCCGCGCTCAAGCGGAGGCATGGGAATAGTATATTTTGAGAGCCACGCCAACCACATCCTGGGTACCTGGATAAAGGGAAGTCTTGCCCCAGAGCTCCCACAACAACACTGGTCCAGGGCAGCGAGAACTAATTTCGCACAGGCGCTCAAATTAAACAACCCACATAGCCCACCCAGACTACTATCATACCTTGCTAAACACCCTACTGCAACTGGCCCACATGGAACCCCCCTCACTTCAAATGCATCCTATGAACCATCCGCTTCATGGGATGGACTGTAGAGAACGCTGGCACTGTTCAGGGAAGGGGATGACCCAGCCCCCACTTTAAATTAAGAAATCCAGAAAACCACCCCCAGAGAGACATGCTTGCTATGACCCCAACCATTGCTAGAATCGAATACCTAGATGCGTTGGACATCCCCTATGACTTAACCACACAGAAGACAGTGTGGAGAATGACGCACCACCCACTTCTACATCCAAGGGTAAGAGCCAACGCCTGGCGCTGTCTGAGAAGGACCTATAGGATGGCGGATCGCTACAATTACCTCCATGCAACCTGCACAGTATGTGGAGGGGAGGGCTCCCTACATCACCGCCTAGAAACATGCCCCCCAACCAAAGCCATATGTCAGGAAGTCACGCGCCTGCTTAAGATCCAAAACGAGCAGGAATTTTCTATATCAAAGAGCCTCCTCGCGCTCCAGATCAAGTCACCAATCCCATCTACCATCCGCTCCCTAATGATACCCATTGCAATGTGGACAATCCACACCATTGCATAAGATGCGTTCAGGGGCACGGTCCCAACCATCCATGGGGTTATCAACAGGTTCCGCGTCCACTTACTGGATCACTTCCAAGCCTGGCTCTATGGATGTATGAGGCCAAGGCAACAGGCGCTCATAGAATCGTGGTTCCCACTCTGGTTCCTCCGCACAGACCCCTTCCTTCACACCTGCTCCATAGTGGGGAAACTCCCTCAGAGTAGCGCACCAGCCCCCATACCTGGCAGTCCCGCTGGCAACAGGGGTAACTTGAATACCCTGGGGTGCCCAATTTTATCTATCTTCATTTTCCACACATATTCGGTAATGCCCGTCCCCTGGTCAGCTTGCCTTAGTTTAAATAAAAAGCTATCCAGAAGGTTGATAAGACCCCATTACAACTATAGGTCTACTCACAGACATTTACTGAAGTAATTTAATGTGGTTTACTTATTAGAATCAATCAATCAATCAATCTAAGAACAAGTGAGACTACAATTTTATGATATACTAGAGGATACCTAGTCAATTGATGCATTATATAACACTTCCTATAAGATATCTAATATGTTTAGAGATACACAGTATATTGAAAAATAGTTTATATAAAGCCATTTATTTTTGATTTTAGGTCTCATATAACTCTTATTTGTTGATTGGTTTTAGTTTCTTAATTTTATTTAACCGAGGTAAGCTGACCAGGGGACAGACATTACCGAAAATATGTGAAACTAAGAGAATAACTAAGAAATATAAAAATTGGGCACTCCAGGGTACTCCAAGTTACCCCTGTTGCCAGCGGGACTGCCAGGTATGGGAGGGGTTGGTGCAATACTCCGAGGGGGTTTCCCCTGCTATGGAGCAGGTGTGAAGGAAAGGGTCTGTGTGGAGGAACCAGAGTGGGAACCATGATTCTATGAGCGCTTTTTGTCTTGGTCTCATTTATCCATAGAGCCAGGCTTGGAAGTGCTCAATTAAGTGGACATGGAATCTATTAATAATCCCTTGAATGGTTGGGACCGTGCCCTTGAACGCATCTAATGCAATTGTGTGTATTGTCCACATTGCAATGGGTATTATTAGGGAGCGGAGGGTAGATGGGTTTGGTAATTCGATCTAGAGCGCAAAGATACTCTTTGATATCGAGAATTCCTGTTCGTTTTGAATCTTGAGCAGGCGTGCGACTTCCTGCCATATAGCTTTGGTTGGGGGGCATGTTTCTAGGCGGTGATGTAGGGATCCCTCCCCTCCACATACTGCACATGTTTTGTGGAGGGAGTTGGAGCGGTCCGCCATCCTATAGGTCCTTCTCAAACAGCGCCAGGCGTTTTCTCATATCCTTGGTTGTAGGAATGGGTGGTGTGTCATTTTCCACATTGCTTTCTGTGTGGTTAAATCATAGGGAATGTCCAGCATATATAGGTATTCTATCCTAGCTATGCTTGAGGTTGTTGCGAGCATATCCCTCTGGGGGTGGGTTTCTGGATTTCTTAATTTGAATTGGGGGCTGGGTCGTCCCCTTCCTGTATAGTACCCATGTTCTCTATGGTCCATCCCATATGGCGGATAGTTTGGAGGATATGTTTTAAATGAGGGGAGGTTCCATGTGGACCCGTTGCAGTAAAGTGCTTGGCAAGGTATGAAAGTAGTCTGGGTGGACTATGTGGGTTGGTTAATTTGAGCGCCTGAGCAAAGTTAGTCCTTGCTGCTCTAGACCAATGTTGTTGCGGGAGGTCTGGAGCAAGGATTTCCTTTATCCAGGTACCTAGGATGTGATTGACATGGCTCTCAAAATCTATTAGTCCCATGCCTCCGCTTGAGCGTGGGCCAAATAGTGTTTCCATCCGTATAGGAGGGTGAGAGCCAGGCCACATCCAGCCCTGGATAAGCGCGCGAATTGAGGTTATAAATGTAGGTGAGAAGGCTATCGCATGGGCCTGGTACCACAGTATTGGGAGGATGAGTGAGTTAGCAACTGTAACTCGTCCTGTTAGTCCTGGGGTTCTTCCCTTGAGGGAGGCGACGCGTTTGGATACCCGTTGTAACAGGTTACTTTCCATTGTCTCATTAGCATATCCCCCTGATTCTAGCCAGATTCCAATGTGTTGGACAGGAGTGGTGGTGGGAGGTGTTGCAAAGGGTAATAATTGGGTTTTTTCTTCGAGTGTTGGTGTGAGGTTCTGATGTTGTGGCCCATTTTTTGTGTATTTGCCTAAGAGGATGATTTCTGTCTTCCTTTTGTTGAGCGATGCATTGCTCACCTTGGAGTATTCCTCTAGAGTGTGTTCCAGCTGTCTGGCATCTTCATTGTTTGCTAAGCCTGCTACGCAGTCATCTGCAAAGGCCAGTATCTTGACTGTTGGTTGTCCTTGTGCGGTTATCCCCATGAGACGTGAGTCAGTTACTCGGAGGAGCAGGTCAAAGCTGAAATTGTATAGCAGTGGGCTGAGGGGATCCCCTTGTTTGAGCCCTCTGTGTGGTTTAATCTTGTTTGTTAGGAATCCAGGGCCGCATACAGCCATGGTTGCAGATTCTGTTAGGAGCATCGCCCATTTTATGAATCTTGGTGGGAGTTTGAAGGCATGTAGACATTCTTTTAGGTATGGCCAGCTAACACGGTCATAAGCCTTTTCCTGATCCAAGAAGACCAGGGCACCAGTTGCTTTGGATTGGCAAATGTTCGCAACAGGGTGTATGTTGTTCCAGATTGAACGCCCTGGCATAACCCAAATTGGTTGGGTGATAGGGCGTCAGATGAAATTGCGCCTAATCTAGCTGCTAGAATTTTTGTTAGAATTTTTGTGTCAGTGTTGGAGAGTGCAATTGGGCGCCAGTTGGCCAGGTCCAACTTGTCACCCTTTTTATACAAGGTTATAACGTAGGATTCATGGCCTCCTGGTAATAGGCGTGCTTCCAACAAACTCTGGTTCATTGACGCCAATAGGAGGGGGGCGATTTGTTGAAAATATTTTTTGTAAAATTCATAGGATATCCTGACAGGCCCTGGGCATTTCCTACATGGTGCACCGCGAATTGTTTCCCAAAGCTCCTCCCGTGTGATAAGGGATAGTATATTATAATTTGGTGGTGTACTTTGTATCTTAGCAGTTTAAAAAAATTCTTTAATTTTTGTGGATCTGTTGGCATATTGCAATATAATTCAGTGTAATAGCGGTGTACTTCCGCCTTGACCTCCTCAGGGTCAGTTGCCACAGTGCCGTTGGTCTTGCGGACCTGTGTGCACGTGGGCTGGTTTCTGTGGGAGTGGAATTGGCGGAAAAAGTATGTTAAACAGGTTTCACCTTCCTTTATGAACTTACCTTTGTTCAATACTTTTATTCTTTGTTGGTGTTCAAAGATAAGATTGTTAAGTCTGGCTGAAATTTCTGCCCATTTGCGTCCCCAATTAGGGCTATAGCCAGATCTCAGAGTATTTATTTCCAGGTGGTCTAGTTCTGCCAAGGTACGCTTGATTGTGGCTGTGTCCGCGGTGTACTTGCGTGATGCAATATGTCAGGTTTTGTTGATTAGATCTTTTTTGAAATTTTCCCATGTTCCGATGGGATCCAAAGTGAATGGGGCTGTGAATTCTGGGTTTGTAGCCTTGTTTTCAACCCAGTCAGATATCTCAGGCAATATTATATTTTCTGGGTGAAGCTTTCTCCAAGGCGACACCTGTGTGTGGGATTGGGTTGGCGCTAACTGCACCATAACTAATTGGTGATCAGAAAAATTGA
>JAKSZP010016446.1:0-41979 GCA_022478985.1 Massospora cicadina | reverse complement strand
TTAAGAGAGAGTAATGTTTATTTGATTAGAAAAGGATTATAAGGGAGTTCAGAGATGTTTTATTAGTAAATATCCAAGCGTCCCAAGCTCAGAACTACACTTGCTATCAATTGGGGATTCTGCGGCATGCTGGTCATATTGGTCAAAATAGGATTTACCACCGCATAAATTGGGTTTAAATTCAAAGATCAGGAGGATTTGGGCAAATAACTTTTGACCAAATTAGTGGGGGATTGTCCACAATATTGAGAGAGCTTAAAATTAGTTGGGGATCATATCTAATATTGAGAGGACTTGAAGTTCATTGAGGACTATACCTGATACTAGTTTCAGCTAATTAAACGGATTTTTTCATTTCCATCATCTGACTCATGCAAATCTTTAATTTGGGCAGGAATACCAATAGGGGTCCTCCACGCATCTTTATTTGCGTTGTGCCAAACAAATTGATTGTTAGATAAAATTAAGAAAATTCTAGCATGGTGCCATGGAGTTATCCTAAGCATTCATATTAGAAGGGGAAGAGGGGTCAAGGAGATTCTCATCTGGCGCCAGCTTCAGATGACGGGAAAAGGTGGACAAAAGGGTGGTTGGAGAATCATCGGTGTGGGGTAGAAGGAGAAAGAGATGAGGGTTCTTCTCATGAGGCCAGCGGTGTTCATCACCTTAAAGTAATGAGCAATATGGTATTTAGAAAAGGTGATGAGTTCAGGCACACAAGTGAATGATATGATTTGTTGGCAATTTTTGGTGGTAGTTGGGGTCATGAAGTGAAGATCTTGACACATCAATGCACATATGGCTGGCTGCAAACGTGAGCTCTTCAATTATAAATTTCATGTCTTTGGGTAAATTGATGGTAAAAATATTATGAGGAAACCCTCATAAAGTGGCTCATTCGCTGTATGGAGGGCTTGGTAAAGGAGGGAGTTTGTGGGGCAGCGGCTGCATAGACAGCTTTTGTGTATATATTTATAGACCGAATATCTGTCATGATGGTAAAAGCAGTGGTGAGGAGTTGAATTGGGGGGCTGGGTGAAAATTTTCAACCAGGCACGGCATGTTTAATTCCATAGGCTTGGTCTATATTGTATATCTATTTGAAAACCTCAAAAATATTTTGACATGGCCAGCTCTGGGACAGTGACAGGAATTAGTGGGTGGCAGATCCTTGTTGGCCACATGCAGTGGACCACAGAAAATCTGTCATAATGTAAGCAACCATATGCACAGAAATGGTTCTGGTAGTCAAATCTTGGTTTATAGAAGGGGTGTGAGCAGCACATGCAGCAGTTGAGGGTGTTTGAGCTAAAATTAATCCCCATTTAAAAAAGTTAGTAGAAACAGAGGTGGGGTTTACATCAGAGGGTAGAGCAGCAGAAGTAGCTTCTGTGGAAACTTTTTGGCACTTTCAATTTGATGGTCAAGTGTGAAGCACAAAGGACAGATGGCGTGACCATTTTTGAAGCATCCCATAAGGGATAAGGGGCTGATCTGATCATGGCTTACATAATTATTGTGAGGTGGGTGTCCTGACAGAACGGGTGGATTTTATCTAGTGTGGGTTCCAGAAAGACAATTAGCATACATTTGAAACCATGCATTGCAGCACAAGGTTGGCGCCATATGCAGCCAAGCCCTCTGTGAGCTTATGGCAGAAGCAATTGGAAGAGAGGTGTAAGGTAAATACAGAAAAATGGACCACTATTGTGGCTTCATCTGGTAAGTGAGTTCATATATTTGGAATAGGTGTATTCTTATATATTAAAGGCAGCTGTGCTGCCATGATGGCGTGGTCTTTGCAATAGAAGATAAGATTAAAGTACTCCTTAAGGGGTGGAAATTTATGAATCCAGATGGTTTGTAAACTGCCATGACCATCTCAAAGATGGCTGCGCTAGCATAGAAGAATAGGTTCCCATACTTGACTTTAAGGCCAAAATGAAGGTTGCTTTTAGGGAGCACCAGTGGACTTTGAAGCACTGCCTGAGAGCGTGAAAGGTGGTGGGCTTAGTTCTGAGATAGAATGTAGCAACCAGAAGTGTTTTCATGGCTAGCTGGGCAATCCCTTGGGTGTTTCAGTGGTGGCAATAAATGCCAGGAGGCGGCACACCACAGCCCATGTTGGCAGCAGGAGTTAATCTGGTTGACATAGGCTAGTAGCAGCATTGGAAAAAAGGTGATAAAGAGTGAAAAAGCTTTTTATATTTTGATTTGATCAAATGTTTAATTAAAGTGAAAGAATATTTTTTTGTTTTATAATTCTTACTATATGCTTATATACATATCACACTGATAATAATATTTAACCTACATCTTCAAAACCTTTAATATTACTGGTAAGTAAGAAAGTACATAATTACAAAAGTAATTAAAATATAAATTGTAATTAAAATAAGAATGAACAATTAACTAAGTCTAAGTTATGGAGTTTTTCAAAAAAAATTTGAACAAAAAAAATAAAAAGAGGTAGCAGATTTATTAAGAACTATTAGTTGCATGATCTAATCATATATAGCCTTTATTAAATTATATCTGTAATATATGTTTTGCAAATTAATACATATATTAACAGCCATAAGAATCACAAAGCTCATATACTGAAAACTACAAATAAATGTAGTACTAAGATAACATTTTATACAATTAAATTAAATAGCTTAAAAGTTTTTTAAAAAAACTTTATAGCATAGGTTAAAGATTTATATTATAATTTTCAGTATATGAGCTTTGTGATTCTTATCTTCATTTATATCTGTACTTCTTTTTCTATTTTCAATAGACTACTTTTAATTTTAACATCTAAGTTTTTGGATTATGTAGATCTTTCTATGAAAATTTATAGCTACCTATCACTTCAACCTATAGGTGTTTTTGATATTTTTTACTTAAGTTAGTTTTATCTGAGTACTATTTTGATATAATAATTATAATCAAATAACAACTTTATATTAAATAATTCTTAAATAAATATTAATCATTTTCAGATAGCTGTAAAAAATTCAATTATTTCATATGAGATAATTATGATGGCCTCTTTTGTTTATTAAAAATATATTAAGATAAAAAGATACTCTAAATATACATTCTTAGTGTACAGAATTATATTTAATTTTTCTAAGAGTAAACCTATAAATAAAAAGTATATTTTTCAATTTTTTTAGGCTTTTATTATAAGAACAAACAGCTCATATAGTTGCTTTTATAAGCTGTACATTAATATGAAAAAAGCTACAAAATTTCAAAAGAAATAGTTTGTAATAAGTGCTATTATCTGACGCCTCATTTGTTTATGAGATAAAATACTTTAGTCATGATAATGCATTCCTTTATAAAAAAATATAACTTTCTAGCTTATGTAGTTGCAATGGGTTAAATAACCTTTATATATTTGATAAAGTTCTGTGACTCTCAGGTAGATTAATTGGTATTACCATAGAACTATCAAGACTATAACTATTGACCTGCATATTGTAGCACAAAAATTACAGAACTTAGTTCATACTCAAATAACAGTTTGAATAGCCTGTCAATTAAAACTAAGGTTTACTTTTTCACTTTTAATTACTCATAAGCTTTATGAGCTATAAGAGTAATAGAAATACTATATTTTTTTCTAACAAGAAATGCTTTATTTTTTTTGTTAAATAATATTACAAACTATGTTTTACTAAGGTAGTACTTTCAAAAAATCAGTATATTAATACCTAAGAAAGGCATATTCAATCATATGATACCCTAGATATATGACATGGTTTTACAAGCTAGTTATTCCTCTTCAGATAGATATAAAACCTGGATCATCCTCAATTACTAACAAATCTTAACTTGGATCATGCATAATATTTATGAAGTAATCTATAAATGTAATATAGCAAAGATTGTATCTGATATGACTTTAAAGACAAAAAAGTCATAAAATTGATTTAATACTTTTTCATATAATTAAGAAAATAAAATTAGTTGATAACTATATGACTTATAAAAGTTTAGTTTGAGGTAGCACTCACATTACCTAAAGATATACTATCTAAGAATGAAAAGAAAGATATCAAATTAATATATACTTAATATGAGGAGCGTAGCATAGTGGGGTGGTTCCTGCTCCATTCTGGGTTGGGTTTTGATTAACATGTTCAAAACCAGCACAGGCTATAAAACTCAGTGTGATATATTTGTCCCAAGGGTGGCCCACCTCGTTTACTTTATTATATAATTAACAGAGGTAGTTCTTGACTCAGATAAACTGTACTATTTATTTATGTTGATGGAAAAAGTCCCAATTAAGTTTAGATTAATCTAAGACAACAAGAAAAAAATAAAAAACTTGTGGCCTTTTTCTTAAAAAATCAAATTCTATCATTTCTTTTTTAGGATTAAGAGCTTCTTACTAAAATATACTGAAAAGATTTTGGTCATACTTTTGGTAACTGTAGTGTACAGGATAGACATTTAATTATAGTCTTTAGATATAGGTAGTTTAATATGTTCCAGAAAGGAAATTCTTTTTAATTTTATTATTTCTTGGACCTTTATTAAATTTAGAATTTTATCTTTTATAAATAAAGGCTGACCATGACTATTGGTATAATATAAAGGACTTTCAACACCTTATAGAAGCTTTATAAGTTCCATGGCATAAGCTTAATACTAAATTAAATTTGATACAGATAAACATATATCTTATCATCAGCCATTTTAAAGAACCTCCAAATTGTATCTTTTTTGATAACCTACCATATGTCTTGCTATTCAAAAATGAAAAAATATAGAAACTTATGTCATTGTTAAATAATTTCTACTATACAGTATATATCATTTATACCTTCATGACAGCCATAAAAAATGTAAAGCCCATGTAGGGTATGAGACTTCTTATTTTAAATATAGCAAATTGGTTCTTTGAGTAAAAGCCTTTATTGCAGTTAGAAATCCAAAAAGAGTTTTCATAATCCATTTGTATGAAGCTTTAACAATTTAATAAAATGTACAAAGGAATTAAACAAACAACTATAATAACTAAAACAAAATCATTTTACTATAAATTATAATGAGTCTCATATAGGCTTTTAGATGTAATTTAGCTAGAGCAAACTAACCTTAAATTTTATCTTTCTTGAGCTTAAAGGTCAAAAGGAAATGGGTTTAGACACATTTTATTTGGTAGAATTAATTCTTAAGGTGTCAGAATTCTGGCTGCTTGGGGTGCTCGCTTGTGCTAGCCTAGAATTCCAACAGTAGGGAAGACGTGGTAATCTTATTACATCACACTGCCCCAGAGAGAGGAGGCCAGAGTTCCCCATGCTTACCAGTATCTATCCTTGTTGGAAAAATTACTATACTAGATTAAAATAAGGATAGTAGATAAGTGATAAGGTTTATTAGAAGTGGGCCTTGCACTATTTAAAGGAATAAGGCTAAAGGTGGAGGGGAGAAAATTCAGGAAAGGCAGGAGTTAAATTAAGCAAGCAAATGCCTAGCCTAAGGAAAAACTCTCATCATCAGTTGCCATTAACCTAATATTAATTTGAGAGTAGTAATAATTCTTCTGTAAGTAATAAATAATAGTACATTATATTGATTATCCTTGAATAGTCTACAGTAAGCTTGAACTAAAATTACTATTAGGATTAATCCTCAATAGGTTTTAGGACCATTTATCCCCCTTAAAATATTAATAATATCTATTTAAGATGACCCCTAACACATCAAATGGGCTTAACACTCGTTAATGAATAGCTCAATTCAGCATTCACTAATAATTTAATATTAGTGAGTTGCAACTCTAGTAAGAGGCTTCACCCAGTAAAGGGTGATGCCCAACAAAACCCTACAAGTCTCAGCTGGGGGTCTAGAGCCAGGACGTCTTTAAAGATTGGGGGTTATTAGATCTTTTTGGCATAGTCTGGGATGGGAAAAGTAGCAGTTAAGATTCTGATTCCCTTAGTTTTGTAAAATAAAGAAAATATAAATGTAGCGGTAATTGGATGGGCCAAAGATAGATAGTTTGGATACAGCCAGGAGATCTTGTAAAAGGTAACTTCAGCATCAAATGCTGGCAAGAACATAAGCGATAGGAAGCAACTTAATGCTTTAGACTATTTGAAAGAGCATCACATCATTTCTGGTAAGAACATATGAGGAGAGCAACTGAATGCTTGTCCTATTTAAGATCTTTGGCATTGATTGCCAGCATTTTTAGAAAAATCATTGGTGATTGGACCTGTTGGAGCATCTTGGTTATCCTTGGCATTGAGTCACTGGTAACCTTTAAATTAGCTCAAATCAATTTAATGAGTATTGTGACTTGAAAATATAAATTTTAGAATTATCCTCAGCATTAAGTCACCAGTAATTCATAAATCTACACGGCAGTGCCATCTTAGATCGCTTATAATAATGGGAACCTTAACATTCTTCTGGCAATTTAATTGACTTTGGCATATTTCTGCTAGTAGATCCCTGATGTTGTATATATATCCTCCAGAACTCTAAATCTAGTAATAATTATAAGTTGTTGAAATCCTGGGCCTCAGTTGTCAGCTGCAAAGCACATTAAATCTATCAAAAATTATCTCAACACTTTGAATTAGCTCAACCCAAGTTAATGGTGAGCACAATATGATAGTTGTTGATATAGACCTTTTGGTTGGTATATATCATCATTAGTTGCCAGCAAGAACCTGGGATTCTTCATCTATGGGTTGGTCAGGGGTTGGTGAATCATTTAATCAGTTAAACTGGTTTTAACTTCACACATAATCAAGTTGTTGCTCTGATTAGCTAATGGCCTGTGGAATTTCAGCAAGCTCAGGAGGGTTCAGTTTGAGGGTTGACGCTTATCATGAGTTTCCATTTTTACAACCTTCAGATTGGCAGGTGGGAGAGGCAGGCTCAGGTTGGCCTGCAGTGGTTAGGACATAGGCGGCAGAGAAATTGAGTGCCTGGCTTATCTAAAAGATCATTAGCAGTGGGGGACAGAATTGGGGATTGGCCCCAGAAAGATCATCAGCTTTGGGTGCCAACATCAGGGATTCACCCTGGAAATGCATGCTGAGGTATTCAGCGAGCAAGCGAATGTCTTTTTAGGAAACCTTGAGGTGTGGCCTGACATCTTATAAAGCTCCTTGGAAACTCAGCCCTGTGCAGAAAAGAGAATCACTTCTACAAGTTAGAGGTGAGAAATTAGTGGCATACTGAGGCCCCCTGTAGTGTGAACCACTTGTAGGAATTATGGCCGCTTGGGGTGCTTGCTAGGTGCTAGCCCAGAATTCCAACAGTATGGCAGATGCGGTATGTTTAGTACATTACGCTGCCCAAGATAGAGGGTGCAAAAGTTCCTCTTAAAATTCATCAGCCTCAACCCTTGTTGAAGAAGAGATATAATATATAATTAAAAGGCATAGTAGATAAGTGATAAGGTTTTTAGAAGTGAGCCTCGCACTATTTAAAGGGCTAAGGATAAAAGTGGTAGGGGAAAAATCAGGAAAGGTAGGAGATGAACTAAGCAAGCGAATGCCTAGCCTAAGGGAAACTCTCAGCATCAGTTGACATTAACCTAATATTAATTTGAGAGTAGAAATTTTCTTCTGTAAGTAATAAATATTAGTAACTTAAAAATTGTTACCTTGTCATTAGTCACCAGGTAATGTAAGAGTCAAATTACTAGCAAATTGATCCCCAATAATGTTTAAAACCATTTTTACTCCTTTAAATATTAATAATATCTATTGAAGATGATCCCTAACACATCAAATGTGCTTAACACACGTTAATGAATAGCTCAATTCAGCATTCACTAATAATTAACATTAGTGAGTTGCAACTCTAGTAAGAGGCTTCACCCAGTAGGGCAATGCCTGATATAAGGCTTTATATGGATACAGGTCTAAAGAATTTTGATATACTTATGCCATAAATAATATTTTATATAATGATCTTCCTACCACCTACTGACCAGTCTGGATGGCTCTCATGATCCTATTAAGAAAGTAGAGAACCTTTGGATATTACTATCAAAGATGAAACTAATTTTATTCATACAGAAGTCCTTATTAAAATTCTTGAGTAACCATCTTATAAGCCTGTCAAACCTAGTAAAATAAAGAAGGTTTGCATTAGTAATTGATATAAAAGAAGCTTTTCATTCACTATACATATATCACATTTTCATCTATATCTAGCCATTTTTCCCAAGTGTTTAGCTCATTTTTTATAAGCACGTCTAAAAAAAGGTGATCACCTTACTAATGATATATAATTAAATCATCTAATTATAATTCAAAACTGCACTATATTTTTAATTTTCCAGAATTTATTGTTTGGTTCCTCTGAAGGTTAAACAGATTATCAGTTAATTTAGCTTCAGCGAGTGTCCTATTAGAATGATTTGTCAGTAGGTAAATGCACTTTAGCACTTTTTTAAACTAGCGTAATAAGGTAAAATGTATTTTATATACTTTAAACAATTTAAATTTCTATATGCCAAGGAAGGACTTGTTATTGATGAGGGTAATGATCCTGGTGATTGGCAAGATCCTTCTTAATCTTCAAGGAACATTATGCTTGGTTTATGACTTGATAAAAACCTTTGTTCTCATTGAGGGACTTTTATATCTGATTATATCATTTGTGTCTTTAAAAACGATGGATGGATAAAAGGATATGGCGGTCAGTTGTTTCCATTGATTATCATCAGCCTCATTCAAAAGGTCAATATATGTCCAAAATAGACTCAAACTTGTTCTTTTTCAACAATAGCCCTAAATGATCTTGATAAGAGGTACATATATTTGGAGAAATATCCTATGGACATGATAACAACAGTACAAGACTTGACTGAGGTGAAGAATATTTAGAGCCACATTGGTATATCACTCAATAGTATACAGACCATAAATGAAGTTTATTAATTCTCCTGCCAGGTCAGTGATGATAAAAACAGTACCAAATCCCTCATTTAGTACTCAGGCATAAGGATTTCCTTGGAATGACCTAATTGGTTTCCTTACTGAAAATATTTTTTATGGACTTTGGATAACAGAACCTGCAATTTAAATATCTCTACCACCAGTCTCTTCTTGGCTAAATTGGCGAATCTCAGTGTAGATGCTTCTAAAATGAGTTTATTAAAAGAAGGTTATACTAGTTCACAAACGTAGAGGTTGTTGAATGAGGACATCCTAATATTTGGTAGTAAACTTATTCAGTAATCCATTAAAGCCCCAGGGAGGTACTTGTTCCATTGAGTAAGTTCAGTTTAAGCCATTTTATGGAGGATATAAATGAGGGTACAACTAGCTCGCTTTACAGTCCCATTAGTGGAAGAATGATAGGGGGCAAAAAACGATTGGTAAGTCCCCATTAATTTTTTAGATTTTATCACAAACTGAAAAATTTGTTTCATCATTGGACAAGAGAACTTTCTGAAGCTGTGCCAGATAAAGACTTGCTTGAGTAAAAATTAGGCTTAGCCTTAGCTGTGACAGAGAATACTTATATGGTCCTAGCCTGCTTTTTAAGTGATCTATAGCTAGGATACTAAGTGGTTCCCATACATAGAGGTAGGAAAAAGGCCAATGACATCAATAAAGATGTTGGAAAAGGGTGAGGGTAGACTAACTACATGATGTATGTAAATTGAGTTAGAAAGGCCTTGGTTAGTGAAAGCAAGACAGGACTCAAGGACACCTGAATAAAGTTAACATGCCTTTTTTAAATTCGAGGATAACTCACTTAACAGTTAAAATATCACTTTTATAACTAGGAGGAATTTTGGCCAATATTTCTAATTTTTCTAAGTGTCTTATGAGTTCCTAACCTTCAAAAGCTCACAAGGCCTAACTTCAATATAACTCTTCTATTCTTTTTAGGAAAATTGTCCCTACAAAATTGTGAACTTTTCCTGATGCAGGTAAAGATACAAGCTTGATTTTTTTTCTCTAACATCTTGTCAACACTCCAATTAGGAACTTAACAGATAATAGATGAAATAAGATGATAAATTAATCAGATGATGATTTGAAATTTTATTAGTTGACCAGAAGTTGCTATTTTATACCATTCAGGCATCTCCTGGCTATACTCATCTACTACATGAGTTCATCCATACCATACCAATCCTCTGCTGATCATGGCAATAGTTAATATGATTCCTCAAGGTAATTCAGCCCTTGTAATTCCCTAAATAACAATCAATTTCAGCCCAAATGAAAGCAATTTTACTCTTATAATGGACTTATTTTAGGCATAATATTGGCACCGCAGAGGTGAATATTCGCTTTATAATCAGCCCAATTAGAGTTTCATCATACAGATGACAAAATACAAAAAATTGGTAAAATAAACAATAATTGTATATTGATGTACCTCTAATTTGGACACTGTTAGGCCTCTCAATAGCTCTAGTTTTTCTATTTGGGCTGTCTATGTTTAAATGCTGTTGTGCTGATTACTTGTATTGACGTACAATTTTATTTCAGTGCATTACTAATATTGCACTGATAAAGTAGGTGCACTTTGTTAATTCTATAATAAAACTTTGCACCCACATGAGCTTAAAATTGGGCACACCTTATTATCTCATAGCTAATAGTAGCATTGAATATAAGGAAGTTTTCAATACACTTAAGGTGGATTCAAGGTGAACTAATATCAGATTATGCTGATAAATTGGGAATTATTAAGTCATCTATTAATGGGAATTATATCAACATTGATGGTTTTTAAAAGGTTTACTATTTGAGTCAACCATTAAAAATCTAACACCTTCCCAGTAGAATTTCTCTTTAAACCACTGGAAGGTTTTTCACAGAGCGCCATGCCCCACAGTGGTATGCATCTCCATAACGGTTGAGGTTCTAGATGAGGGGAAAACATATGAGATCAAGTTATACTAACTTGTTTATAAAGCAGCTCGTCTTCAATTCAGGTCTGATCCACCATTTACCAAAATGTTCTTGAATTTCTGGGGGTTCTAATACCACGTTTCAGGTCTTTCTAATAAACAATAAGCTTGGTATTCATTGGATTCAAATAAAGTTAGTATTAGTAATTGGGATAAACCATCAGCATCTTGATGGATAGTCCCAGCTTGATGCACAATATATAATTGTAGTTTTAAAGCTTATTCACCTCATAAGTCACCCTTTAGGATCCTTCATCTTATGCAACCAATTAGATGACGCAATATTATTTCTAATTGTGAAAACTTTTTCATATAGGTAGGGTGAAAATGTTTAATGGCCAACACCACAGCCAAGAACTTCCATTCCGTACTGTTATAGTTCCTTTTTATCTTATTCAGAGTCTTACTGAAGTAAGAAATAGGGTGGTCAACTTGATTAGAGTTTATTTGAGCCATTATAACTCCAACCAAGACATCACTGGCTTATGTGAACAAAAAAAAGTATCTATCAATACATGATGAAAAACATAAGAGCTGTCATTAGAGCATCCCTCAGGGAGCTAACAGCTTCTCACAGAAGTGCCTCATAATTGAAAATGACCTCTTTATGGAGTAAATATAACAAGGCCCTGGCTAGCTGAGCAATATATGGAATAAATTTTTGATAGTAACCAACCATTCCTAAAAAGACCTGTAGTCATATAGGCTATTTGGTTGAGACATCTTCTGGATTGCAACAACCTTATCAGGTAGCGGAGAAATGCCTTTGCGTGTAACTTTATGGACCATAAATTCCATCTCTCTCTGGAAAAAACTGCATTTGGCAGGTTTCAGCTTTATGAAAGCTTCCCTCATCTGAATGAAGAATTCTCATAAATGTTGTATATGCTCATTGAAGGTGAGAGAAGATATGGTAAAGTCGTCCAAATAAGCTATTACATAAGACACTTTAAGATCTCTGAGAATACTGGCCATTTCCGCTGAAAGGTCACAGGGGCTTTACACAACCCCTGGGGCATATAAGTTAGTTTAAATAGACCTTTTCTGGATATTAAAGCACATTTTTCTTTTTCCTCTGGTTTTAAATCAATCTGACAATATCCTCTGTCTAGATTCATGGCTGAGAAAAACTGAGATCCTGCTTGTAGATGGATTGAGTTGTTGTTGCAGTGCAGAGGGTAGCTATTTTATGGGCGATTGCATCCAGTCACCTGTAGTTTATAAAGACACAATGAACTCCACTTTTCTTATGGACTAACAAAAGAGGAGAAGCCCACGGGCTCTACAAAGATTTTCTAGAAGACCAGCCTCTGATAATTGTTTTAACTCCTTGGCCACCTAGGCTTCTTCAACCTTAGACTTCCAGTAGGTCCTGGCCTAGAAAGACTGAGAATCTCCAAATTGCACCTTGTACTGGACCCCTTTCATTACCATGAAGTCATCAGGGCACCTAGAAAATATATTGACATATTCCTCAATAAAAGACTCCACCAATTGGTGTTGTTCACTAGTGAGTGAATCACCAATTGTTACATCCACTCAGGCTATGATAGGGGGCTCATCGTTTCTAGGTCATTTAGAGATCTAAATCCAGAGATTGAATCAACTGATCAATTGGTAAAGTGCAGACATTAGTTATTGAGTAGTTTTTAAACACAGTCATGGTTTGATCAGTAAAATTGGCTACCAATATGGTAATGGCCCACAGTATGCAGGGTCAAGAATTTTTAGGAAAACCAGAGGTTCACGTATCAAAGTTTTGGGCTCACCATAGATCTCTAACAGCTGAGTTGATGGTTTGGTAACTTGTATTCCATTTTCACTAATATTAAGTACTTAAGGGGATGGCGGCCTTATTTATAGTAAATGGGAATTCCCTTTTGAGAATCAATGGTGTAAGAAGGTAGCTAAACTTTAGATCCAATACTTAATATTCAAGTTGCTCAATGGACTTGAGGTGTTCTGTAAGCCAACTTTGGGTTTTCTACTCCCTTTTTAAGCAAAGTTTGAATAATGAGTGGAACTCATAACACCAGTAAGAAGAAACATAGGTCTTTATGACTAATTCTAGTGTCAAATTTAACTAGGAATTGCGTGCTAATATATATAATATAGTTAAGATTATTACAATTTCTAAAGCTAACACCACTAGAAATCTGAATTAAATTGGCAACAGTAAGTAAGCGCCAAAAGATCTAGTAGATTAAGGTCTGGCCGTTCCAGATTATATTGTATGTTTACAATTGGGAGTAACCTTAATACGCTTCACCAGGCAAGAAAAGAAGATGTTAACAGGAGAACAGATTTTGATGATATCCAGGACTTTTACTTTATGCACTACTAATTCTACTTGAGTAACATTGGAGCCAAAGTGGAGGGATGAAATAAATAGCATTGGATATTATAAACTTGTTGAGGATATCAGGAGTTTACGCAGAGAAGAATAAGACAAGCGATATACCTTATTTTCAAAAAAAGAGTATTAGGGATTGAAACCTGTCTGGCGCAGACACAAACCATTCAAGAGGTGAATGATTCAAATAAAGTTGTTGAGGCGTAGATTCTTTAGCGCAAGCAGCCTTACGTCTAGGCTGACGCCTTTTTTCCACCTTGTCTGACTTCTTTTTCCAGAATTGACTTTCCTGATGATTGTAAAACCCACAATAGGGACATGGATCATGTTTAAGTCAAGACCATAGATTTTTTCTTTATAGCGTGGATATGGGGTCCCAACCCTTTATTGAATGAGGTGTGACGTGCTTCAGATTTGGACAATTCCATAGTAGTTTCCTTGATATAGAGAATTGATTTAAAGTTTTTTTTAATTCTTTGGAAGTGAAGCGCAAGGATGTGGGTGGAGGAGAAGTGGTAAACCACTGCTATCACATCATTCAGGGTAACACGGCTACAGTAGGGTAAGGCCTGAGCTTCATAATAAATTAATTTGCAAAGTCAATATAAGATTTGCCTTCCTTCTGGAGGAGGTGTATAAAGGTAAGCTTCCAGTTTAGACAGAGCCAAGTCGCTTTTAACTTTTTAATGAGGGCTGCTTTGATTTAATCCCATAAGGTGCATTTTTGAAGTAGGGCATTTGAAAATCTTGTGAGTGCCACAGTTGAGAAAGAATTGTATATGTTGCATTCTAAGTCTATTCGTTGCCAACTCCATAGCATTCTCATATGCAAAAAGGAAGGTTATATATTCTCCGTGCTGGTAATATACAGCTCTTTGAAGGTTAACTGAAATAGGTAACTAGTTTAGATGTTACATGTATAATGGGGGTTAAAGGTCTCCTGAGTTATGAAGGTTCTGTGTCAAAAGGATCAATTATATAGGATTGGTCAATTTGCTTCCAGAGGTGATTGGGATTACCTTGCAAATTATGACCCAAATTGTCCACAAGGTCAATATTAGATTTAAAGCTGAAAGTTTGGTTTGACTGTTGAATTTTAGTGACCTAGTTGGTTAATTTCAGTAATGTCGCTTGTTGCTGAGTTTCCAAGTCCTATATTTAAGAGGTAAGTGGATTGATCTTGGCATCCAGAGTAGACGGTGGCCTTGTTGTTGAGAAGTCATACTTAGCATGCTTACTGTATTTTACCCACTTTATCAGAGAGGGCAACCAAGGTTAGATTGGTGTCAAGATACTTACCTATAACATTCATCCAAGAACTATGAGCCACCCCCTCAATTGGCATTCAAAAAAAATATGGGCTTCATGGTCTTTTTCTTGGATTAGCAAAAGACTAAAAGGATCTCCAGGGGGTCCTGGAGGATCATCATTACCTTAGGGGCCTTCAGGGCCTTTGGGCCTTCTGCAATTAATATTCTTCACAAATGGTAGATTTAGAGGCAGACTGGGGATCATCCCTATCAATGAGCTGGTAAACATAATCAGTCAAATTGGTAATTTGGGTCTCATATAATTGTTGTTGGTTAGTTATCTGAGCTACTAGATCTAAACTGCCTTGTTCCAATTGTACTTGTAGGGTCACTGAGGCACCAGTAAGTTGTCAGGTAATTTTATAGCATAAAAACCTACAACCCTATTGTCAATATGGATAAGTTGGCTTTGTAGCTCATTATTTCTCTTATATTATCCATCGTAGCATCACAATTCTCCTGACAAAAGTTAGATGATGTCTCATACAATTTAGAATACCTATAAGTTGAGAATGAAACTTATAGGTATTCTAAATTGTTTATGAATTTCATATGGTGCAATCCTAAGAGCTTCAGATGGTGGTGTAGAGCAGGATGAAATATATAAGTATATGATTTAACTTGAGAAACCCCTAATGCAGTGCTTGGAATGTTGTTCATGGGGTACAAGTGCATTAGTTTTAGTGAAACCTAGGGTGAACGTCCCTGGTTTGTTTGCCTTCTAAGTTGTAGGGTTCCATAGAGTAAATCCTCTACAGTTTTGGCTTCGTTATCTGATTGAATCTTATAGATTGTATTATCAGGGGCCAGAAGGTTAAAGTTCATTGGTGCAGTAAATTAGATAACTCATTTTTTTGAGTGGGGATTTATTTCTGGTTGGAGTGGACTCATATTGTCACACTCATGTTTTCCTCTCTTTGGGGGTTGTTGTCTCCTCTATAATTATTCATCTTTGGGAAGTTACACCTTAATCTGGTAGCCTCAGAAGAAAATCTGGCAGAAAGCACCAGTTTTAAATTTTCTGATTTTTTGACTGATTCCTTCAAAGTTTAATTAATTATTTATCTAATTGGCTTCAGCAGCGTTCTAGCAAAATGATTTATCACTAGGGAAATGCATTTTGGCATAATTTTAAATCATAAAGATAGGTTAAAACGTATAAATTTTAATTAAACACTCAAATATTTATATGATGGGGAGGTTTATTCTCTCAATGATGAAGTTGATCCTTGTGATTGGCTAGATCTTAATCCTCAAGGGAACATAATGCTGTGTTTGTGAATGGATGGAATCATTTATATACATTGAGGGATTTCCAGATTTGATTAGATCCTTTGTGTTCTTTAAAAACAATGGATGGATCAAAGGATCTGTCTTGTGGTCATTTCTACCAATTGTTATCAGCCTTGTTCAAAGGCTGATTTATGTCTACCAACCTGAACTTGATCTTTTCTGACAGTATTTTTAATACAGACAAAAGGGTGTAAATTTATATAATATAAGTTTATTATATTTTGATAAAAACGTACCTTAATGTCATAAGGTCTTACTAAATGAATTTTTAGATATCCCTTACTTTTATAATGTCAATGAAACAACTTTCTTAAGGTTTTAGAGACCATATATTATGGACTAAGGATTAAGAACTAATAGTCTAATTTTGTAAGGATAATAAATTTGGCCAGTTATTTTAGCTTTAAATCACTCTTGATGTTATTTTGTATATTTGTGGGTTCTTAATTCTAACTCATATATTTCATACTTACCTCAAAATATCTTAATGTAAGGTCTGAAATTATTATTGGTTAAAAACCACATATATACATTTATAAAATCTACCATTTTTTTAGTACTAGTGGTGCCCAACCCAAAAGGGGAGCCGCCACACATCAAAATAAAACCTACCATTAAATATGACTTAAGTTCAACTAACCACTTCTAAAATTTCTCTTTTTTAATATAATCAAATATATACTTAGAAAGCATTGTAAAGGTCTTGGTTTTATCTAAAAAAAAGTATGTAAAAAACCAAATCTATTTAGGTTCAAGCCCCTTAGTTTATTCATAAAGAAATTTACTCAGGGATCTTTGAAAAAACAATAATTTAGTATTTTTAGATTTCTGTTTAGTTTAACATAATAGACATGTGTTTAAAAGCTTATTAAATGGTATAACTTTTCTTTTATAAATTTTTTAAGCATGAAAAATCTATGATAGTTTCAGAAACTTTAAACTAGTATGGATAAATGTGTTTTTCAGCAAGCATAATGACAAAAGTTGGCTCACTATATAGGTTGTTGGCTGGTATATTTTGAGTTTGTTGTCAAATTATAATTTTTAAAAAATTAATAACCTATTTTTATTTAAATTAACCATCCCAATTTAGCTATAAGTGCCCCCAGTTAGTCAAATCATCTTACTTGAAGGCCCCCTTAGTGCAGTAAGGATGCAGTTTGAAATCTAGATGAGAACCATAGGAGCTCCATGTTAGTCATTAATAGCCAGCTAACTGATTCAGTAATTTCTAGTGTATGTATGACGGGTGTTTTGTGAGCACTCCCATCCTTTCCATATACTATCTAGAATTACCAACTTAAATATACATACATGTTTTCAATAAGTTTATTAAATATAGGCTGATTCTATATTCTGTAATTCCAAAATAAAATGACAAATTAACTATCATTTTACCTTTACACATTGATATATTTGCTAACTTAATTTGTTTTTCCATATAAAAAGGAAATGCATGTTAGAGAGTGTTTGCTCATTATAATTTAATAAGCGCCATATGAGTCATTGACTCTAAAAAAGTCATCTTATTAATTAAAATGACTAAGTTGAATTGCATTGTATTTATGGTTGACCTCTTGATCAATATTTGGATTTAGGAAAAGCGGATTACCAAGTATATGGTTGATTAAAATGATAAAAAACATGATGCTTATATGGGTTTATATAATATTTATAAAATATAAAACTTATGGTAGTTCAAGGATTAAACTTGTACAGGATGTATCTAAATGAGTTATATATAATATAAACTTTTATAAACTCAAATTTAGCCTTAGCTTTTTCCTGCAGCCACACATGAGAAATACTTAATGTAGATTTCTATACATCTTTAAACAAAATAAGCTCTAAAATTACAGATAAATCTGGATTAAGATTTATTTTCTGCATAAAACTATGCCAGAAGGAAATATAGATAAGTATAAATTATGATAAAACTAAATTAGCTGACTTTCTTAAAATTGTGATTAATCTTATGGTAGTAATTAATGCTATAGGAAATTAAAGATGAAGTAGAAAATAATTATATAATATAAAGACATAGGCACTAGTATTATAATATTCCTATCAGTACTTTAAACACATCTGTTGTTTTAACAAAGGTTTTGTATATATCTTAGTATCCTTAAATATAAAGCTTTCAGTTAAAAATATAATAAACAACTAATACATTTTGTAATAATTGATATAGTTTAATAACTATAACGTTATTAATATTTTACTTGAAATGAAAAAAAAACTTAAAAAAAGATATGTTTGAATTTGGATGTCGTATTCCTTAATGTTTTATTGTCTTTAATGAACTTGAAAATTAAGGAAGGTAAATTTTATCACCCCTGACCTAAAATAGTATAATATTACAAATTTACCTTATAATAACAAAGAAAGCCATTTTCTGCTGTTCCAACTTGCAATAGCCCTTACATCCCCATGAGTAACTTTTAAAAGCTTTATCTAAGCTTTTCAAATAAAATAATTATATCTTTTATGAGTACCAAAGATTTGTAGGGTAGTTGTATACCATGCTAATCAGTGTTTTAACTTATCTGATAGCTCATTTATGTGAACATAAATACCAATTATTCCTTAAAAAGAGATTTAATGTAAAGCTTAAACATTTTTAGGTGTTAAAATCCTCCTAATAATCACATTTCCAATGATGGATATTTCTTTGTAACATGCATAAAAATTTATTTATAAATTTATAGTAATTGTGTAATGCCAAAAAAGGTTTGTTTATAGCTTAATCAAATTACTTTATAATGGAGATATTGTTACCTTTTTGTAAATATAATTTACTCAAAATTCCTGAAAAGTTAAATGCTGCCTACAATGCCTAATTATAAATCCTATTCACAATATAAGATATATCATTTCTCTAAGATATATTGCTACTTATGTTACTTGGTGCAATATAATGATCTTTCTATTTTTAGTACTAGTGGTGCCCAACCCAAAAGGGGGAGCCGCCACACATCTTTATTTGCAAATGGGCCAAACAAAGGGATTAATATAAATTAAATCAATTTTATAATTTAGCCCCTAGGTTATCAGCCTAGGAAGCCATATCAAATGGCGAGGAGGCTTTGGGGAAACTTTTGTCTGGCGCCCGCTTTAGCTGGTGAACTATGGCAGACAGCATTGGGGTGCAATATCATGATCTTTTCATATTAATATGTTCTTTTGTTTATCAAAACTTAGTAAACTCACCAAAAATATAAAAACAGACAAATTGTTCTATAACTTTAAGCAAATAAAGAATGATTTAATATTTAATAATCATATAATACTAATTATAAACGCTTAAGTACAACTTACCTAAAGCATGAAGAGTGCATATGTTTTCATAAATCAGGCATTGCTTGACTAAGTAGGCGTAATCTTAGTCTGATCTTAAAAGCTCAAACAGTTACAAAATTTGTATCTCAAAAGCTGAGCAAATACTATATAGAATACTTAAAATCCTTTTTATAACTTGTAGATAAATATTTTAAATTATAATTTTTTTCTTCTTGTCTATATATAAAAAGGACTAAAAATATTTGACTGCATTTGAATTTAGTTTTTTTATATTATATATGGTTTGATATTTGTAATTATGGACTAATATACTAGATTTGATAGTAAATATACAACAGGTCGTCTTCAAAGTGCAAGTTATTGCTAAAGAGGACATGTGCTAAATAGATGTTAAAGACATAATGAAGCTTAAGACCTTAATGCACGGATGATTGGTCTAGAGAGCTGAGAAATTCCAGAAAAATATCTTCTGACATTACTATCTTCTTAGTTATGGAGCTCAATTTGATCACTATGTAACATGCTTGATAGAGATTAAGATTAAAAAAACCAAATTTTCATGATGATATGAATAAACTTTCAGTCATCTTGGTTTTATATTTCAAGAGTTTTGAAGCTTTCAGTGTAAAAGTAATCAGTACATATATATCAAGAGATTAAACGCAACAAAGCTTAATCAATAACCTCTATAACAGTTAATTTTTAACTCAACAATGAAGTTTCTAAAAAAATAGTAGTATGAAAGTAAATAGAGGGATAAAAATATGTTGTAAGGGGACTTGTTTACAGCTAAAATATCTTTGGACCAGACCAATAATATTTTTTATCAATCCAGTTTTTGTTTAGCTGTTCTTTCTGGACTTTCAGGTGTGAATTCAACCTAATCTGAAGATATGGGGCATTAAACTAGTGTCACAGTTTTCCTTTTGTTCTCACTATAAAGTTGATATCCAGATCAGATACCTGATTTGATAAAACAATAAATCCCAGCAATGACAATACTATATCTCATCATAGGGGTAAAGAGTCAAAGGTATCTAGTACAAGCCTAATTTGCTACCATTTACTGTAAATCATTGAGAATCAAGTATTCATTAAGTCTTTTATTATCTACTCTGTAAAGGTAAGACAAATGATAACTGTTGGACTTTCCATAGTGTGGGTTAATGTGAGTTTGGGGAAATACCCCCTGTGCCTTAATAGCATGGAATTTTTGTTTCACACTGAAAAGGGGTAAAGAGGCGGCTGTTCCCCTCATAACCCAGAGCAATTTGGCCCATATGGTGGATGAGAGGTAGGTGACAGAGTGCCCCTCAAGGTTGCCCCCTTTCCTCCCTATCTTACCATGCAAGGGTTGCTTCAGTAGTCAGGGTGTGTGTGTTGAAATGGATTCAGCAAGAGGATGCTACCAGATGGAAAGTGGTGAGTACCTATCTTTGGTGACACTTTGGGGTTTCACCAAAGAGGGAAAAATCTAAATATATCAAGAGGTCCAACTCCAGTGGGGTCAGGGTGATAAATCTATTGATACCCAATGGGATTGATCCTATACAGCCTTGTCATAGGTGCAAACAGTTGCCTGTTGGATAAAGCATCGCCAATCCACCAAGAGAAACCACAGTGAGAGAAAAAGGTGGTGTATTAGAGCGAGAGTTTTCTGGCAAGTGAAAGGTCAATTTGGCATTGAGTTAGTTGCAAAAGCTTATTCAGCCAAAATCAGTTGAAATCGTGAAAAACCTGTCATTCATTCTCATTATTCCAAAAGCCTTATAGTACTTAAGACAATTATCCATCACTTGTACAGTTGTCAGTTGATTCTCAAATATTTTGATCAGTAAAAAACAAATTCTCTTTCCAAACTTCTTTTTCCTGTTCAAGAAATTTTACCATTTCAATCACAGCTGCTACCCAGTGACATGTTTTCATAGTTTTGCAATAACTGGCCCTAGTGCCATTCTCACGATGATGCTGCCCACCTTCCTCAAAACAGGGTTACTAAGTAGTGGCTTGTTTTCAAGAGAGTTTCATGAACTCTCTTGTTCCCAGAAGGTGGTGGGGAATGCCACCACAATATCAGGTAAAACTAGCTACTAATATAGGGATGAGGGAACTTTGCAGAGAGAACAGTTACCAAATGAGCCCAAGGTGAGGTTGTAAGTCATAATATAAATGACAATATATCCTAGAAGGTGAAGACTTTGTTGGACCTTGGGGAGGAGTCCATTACCTAATGCAGATCAGAATCCAGGTTCTTAGGGTCCTCTATCTGGAGAGGTCCAGGATTTCTCAAAAGGTGATAAGAATCATCATATAATTTATATAAAATAAAGTGAACAATGTTATTTGAGACCTCCTCAAGGAGATCCTCGCACAGGTCAGACCAAGGGATTATTTAATAAATCGTATAAATACTGGGGATTTATTTAAACAAGTAGACCAACAAAAAAGGTTGATCTCAGGGGATCATTAATAAACACTTTGGGATGAATCATCATACATCAGTTGTGGCACTGCGCCCAAACAAACCAATAAACGCAACCTACCATCAGCTATCATACTGTAGCTTAAGTAAGTTCTAACTCAAGTTATTGAATGTAGTTGAATAAACCCAGATTTGGTAATAATAAAAACGAATTGTTATCAAAAACCCATCATTCAATCAATAACAAAGTCCCTAATAATTCTCAACAAAGCTGGTGCATTTTAACAACGAGGATGCTCGTCTGACCATCACGCCCACCCCCAAACCCAATCTGTGCATATTTTGCTTCTACCCAACGTTTTTCCAAAGTGTGACTCAGGTTGGCAGGCCAGCCAACTTTGTTCTATTGGCCTCATCCGCCCAGCATTGTCTTTGCAATCAGCCACCTCAATATGTTATTCAACATGACAATGCCCTCCGGTCTCTTTGGGGCTCCACTTCTCCCACAAGGGCTTTGGACAGGGAAAATTTCTTATGAGCAGGGGCCAGCTTATGGTTGTGATACTTGGTTTTTACCTTGGGGACTGCTGACTCTGGAAAACGCTCATGAAATTCATCAATTAAGTTCTGCATGTAGACGCAATGGTTTGCCAGTACCCAACTGTTCTCTGCAGCCTAAAATCCTTTCCAAGACACTAAGTACTCAAAACTTCTTCTTACTAAATGAGAGGCTGCAAAATCTTCTAATTTTCACTCTGGTGTTTCATTCATAAGGTTAGCCTCCAGGGTCTCTAATGGGGGACCCTCAAACAACGTCAGCTTGCTTTCATGGAACACAGCAAAGATCTAAATTGATGTGGGAATATCAAATGGTATGAGGCTGGCCCACCTTTCTGAAAATGTGGGAAAGCCCTATCTATTTGGCCCCAGTTTAATAAATGGCTGTTCCATTGAATATTTCTAGCATTAAGCATCATGAGATCACCCTCCTTGTATTCTGGACCTACCCATCTCTTACCATTGGTATTCTCCTTATAAATCTTCATAGCTGAATCAAAAATTAGTGTTGACCCCTTTGTGTACTTTCTTGATGGACTTGGTGAAGTCCACCACCACTTTCACCTTGGACCCACAGCTGGGCTCCAAGTTAAAGGAGAGGTTGAACCTGTAGTTGGCGAGGAATGGTGAACACCCAATTGAAGCATGTTGGGCGTTGTTATAATTCAATTGGGCCATGGGAAGATAAGAATTTCAATCAGAATGGTCCAAAGCAATGCAACACCGCAGAAACTGTTCCATGCAATGATTCAATTGTTCTGTCCGCCATTAGATTGAGTGTGGTGGGAAGTAGAAAGGCATGGACAAATCTGAAGAGTCATACACAACTCTTCCCAAATTATGGATGAGAGAACTGGGGCTCACAATCACAAATAATCTTTGGGTCATCCCATGGAGGGAAAGCACGTGCAAGACAAATAACTTAGCCATCTGTGCCGCTATTACTGTGGTGTTGCATGGAATGAAATGGGCGAACTTAATAATCTAGTCCACCACTACCATGATTGCATCGTACTACTCTGACAATGGCAACTTTACAATAAAATTGACTGAAATAGAAGTCCAGTGTCCTGCTGCTTTTTAACGGGCACTAACAATCCCGCAAGAGGCTAAAGGTTTGGTTTCATTCTATTTCAAACCAGGCATTCTTTGAAATACCTCGCCACCTGTCAGCCAGGACCTTCCAGTTATATTTCCGTTGGTCAGCTCTAAAGTCTTTGCCTTCCCCTGGTGCCCTACAGTTAAGTCATCATGGTGTTCCTTGATCACTTCCACGCGGATTGATCCTGCAGGTACCCATAGACGTTCCTTTAAACAAATCATCTCATCCTTTACATGGTACCCCTTGGTTATATCCTCCTGATTCAGCTTGCATTTAGCCAGTATCATAGCATATTCCGCCAATAGTGACCGGGAAAGGACAACCTTTTAGAACATACTATACTTCTCCAAGTTCTCCAATGAAGCAAGAAATGGCACACATGCCATGGTGGAGGGTCGCTCAGATACCACTTCATCAAGAGGAATAATAAAATGAGTGCTGTGCACCTCCAACTCCTTGGGATTAATAATAAACGCAGGGTTTTGACTCAAAGCGTCAGACAAGCCATTCTCCTTCCCTTTATAAACTCATAAGATAACATAAACTGTGCAAGTGTCTCATGCCACTGGGTTTACCATGGGGTAAAACATGTGGAGCCTGGTAGTATAATAAAACATGATGTTCCGTCCAAACACAGAAGAGCTTAGAAGAACCATGTAGATGATGGCGCCAATAGGTCAGCGCTTCCACAACCGCCAAAAGCTTTTTGTCATATACAGCGTAGTTCAACTCAGGCAGTAACATCTTCTGAGAAAAATACCCCATATGATGCTCAACTCCATCTTCACCTCTCAGCAAGAGTGCAGCAGCTATAGCAAAGTTGGAAGCATCTGTGGCCACTATAAACTCCCTCTCTGGATCCACATGATGGTGAACTTATGTGGATAGCAAAGTACTCTTCACTACTTATAAGGCATCCTCCAGGGAAGAGGACCACTGAAGAACTTTGGCCCCACTAGTCTTATACAAAAGTGCCACTATCTCAGAAAGAATTGGAGTGAACTTTTTTAAAGAAAGTTTAAGTCCCCAAAAGCTACTCAACTCCTTAACCAAGGTTGTTGTGGGCTACTCACAAATTGTCTTCTCCTTGTCTGGAGTGATCATGTGGCCTTGGTTGAACATGATTTTTCCCAGGAAGGTGACCTGGGACTTGAAAACCTCGCAATTGATTATTTTCAATGTTAACTTCGCTGCCCTCAAATGATCAACTACATGCCACAGGTGGATTTCATGGGATACTGAATTAATGGAAAACACCATAACGTCATCCATGTAGGCTACTGTGCACACTTAACAGCTCTCAAGACCATATCAATATGACGTTGGAAGATTGCAGGCGCATTTTTGAGCCTAAAAGGCATGACCTGGAATCGAAAAATCCCCTTCCTGGTCCAGAATGCAGTGAGACAACCTGGACTTTATTGATGCGAATCTAATTGAAAGCATTCAAGCAATCCAGTTTGGAGAATACCTTGGCCTTCTCCATATAGAAAGAATTTGTGTTTTCTCCAGGATTGGATGCAGATCAGAGACAGTAACAATGTTCAGGTTACCATAATCCACAAAAGGGCGTAGAGACCCATCTTCTCTATCCACGAATAGAAGGGGTGAGCACAATGAGGAGATTTTGGCAAAATATGGCCCCCTGGCAAGCTTCTCCATGACCCACACATCCAAAGATTCCTCTTCCTGTAAAGTTAAAGGGTAGATTAAAGAGGAAATGCGCATCAAGCCCACTGTGAGCTTGAAGTTACAATCAAATTTAGAATAATCTGGTAGGGCATTTGCAGAAGCTACATCAAAGGAAGATTCCAATCCTTCTAAGCAAAAAGGTAAGCGCACTTCTGGAGTGGGCTTTAGTAGAGGCGCGATGGTGTGTTTGTGTACATTTAAACATCAGGGCAGATTGCCTTGGGTTTCTGCTTCCAACTTAGGGATTACCAACTCCTGTCAACCCTTAACAGATAACATCAAGGTGTTATCTTTCAGATTGGCTCTGATGTCAAACTTTCGCCACCACTCCACTCTTGAGATAATTGGGTAAGGAGATATTTTATCGCTGAAAATCTGTCCACTAAAATGGTAGTTGCCCACTTGATAACCAACTACCCCTGAACCTTCAGCGTGGGAATACCATGGTAGGCACCCTCCCTAACCATACCACCTAGTTTTATCTTAACTCAAAGTAGTCAGCAAGGTCTAAGTCAATAAAATTCTCAGAGGTGCCAGTATCCACCAAAATAATTGAGCTGATTTCCCCTGAATGGGAGGAAAGAGTAACAGAGAGAAAAAATAACCAGAATAATCTTTAATGATAATATAAAGCCAAAAGCTCACCAGAGGGTTCTTCCTTATATTTAATCACACCCTTAGGATCAGTTTTCCCATCATAGGATGGTGAAGGGTAGTTTGCAACCCTTACCACTGAGGGCACATATACCACAATGTACTCAGCAGCAGCATATTTACCAACATTTTAGGCAATAACGCATGCTCCACCTCTTTAGTTTTCTTAATCATCTTGGGGGGAAAGCGCGGGTTTTCAGGTGTGATGTGGTATAAAGGAATTGGTTCAATAGGAGACCTGTGTGCGCTGCCATTTGAGTCAGTTTTATTTAAACAATTTTGTTAAAAATGACGCTTTCAGGCGACAAAGGCAAAATACCTGGTTTGATAGTGGCTTGAATGTTACTATCCATTACCAACACGGTGATTCCCTCTTCCAATAAGGGTTTGCCAAGATCCACATAGGGAGATCCATAAATTTAATAACATCATAAGATTTATTTAAATTTCAATTTAGGGCTAGACTCCTGTGGCCCCTCAGGTTCAATGGAACTCGAGGGAGTTGCCATGGGAGCAGCTGCCCAATCTCAACAAAATCCACGTTCCTGTAGGTCATATTTATAGGGGTCTTCTCAAGTGAAACCTCCTTAGCCAAATTAATCAAGTCATTTATAGTAAACTGGGGCTAGACCCCCACTGACCCTCACGGTTGCCCAGATCTGATGACTTGGAAGAAAACAAAACCACCGTTTCCAAGGGAATGCTTGTTCGCTCAGTGCCAGTTTTTATAGGGGTCTCAGGGGGTGAAACCAACGCGGCCAAATTACCTGGATGTTTAATTAAAACCTCAGGACTAGACCATTGCCAACCTTTGTAATCATCTAAAAATGAAGATGTGAAATGAAAAGAAGCCCTTATTTCTAAAAAGTTCAAGTTTTTGGTGCTAATTTTTATAGGGATCAGTGAGGGAGAAGCAATGATGGCTAAATGCTCTAGCCCCTCTTCAGTTGGGGTGACGGAATCACCCCAAAAAGCCTCAATCAGATAAGCTAAGTTGGTAGGGGGAGTCCACCATACCTGAGCGTTCCTTGCAGAAGGATCAAAAGCGGAATAAAGAAATGATGCTTTAACTACATCAGTCAATGTTAATGCCTGGTCTTAAACGCAAAATTCATTTAAATACTTCCTCAAGGGGCGGCCTTCTTGGTGAAGGGTGAAAAACTCATAGAAGGTTTGGAAGGAAGCAACGTCAGGATGACATGCCTCCAAAAACTGGTCCAAACCTTTCACCAAATACTAAATTTGCGGCTGTGCCCAGAACACAGTGAATACTCAGTCTGCTGCACTGGGGGACAAGTGACACGCAGTAAATCCACCCCACGAAACTTTGGATTAGAATCACTCAAATTTGTTGAGATAGAGGCTCCACAAAGCCATTGAGGCTAGAGTCTGCTGAATTTCAGAATATACTTCTGGGGTAGGTTCAGAATACCAGCAGGATCCCAAAGGGTCTGAAACCACCAGTACAAGCAAGAAGATAGGGACCTCTCATTCAGCCATGGAAAGAATAACGCTAAGCTGGACTAACATTAAACCTCATAAAAACGTTGTGGTGAGCAGAATAGTGACTGTGTCAATCAGCCAACATCCCGGTTGAAACTCAGAGAGATCCCTACGTGGAGAATTTAAATGCATGTATAATAAAAGGGTTGTTTGACTAATGTCAAGAGATTGTCTGCAATTCTCTCATTACAGGAGAAGTGGTGGGGAATGACCCACCACATCACAAGTTAAAACCCTCTAATAACACATGGAAGAAGGCCCTGCGGAGAGGACCGTTACCAAATGGACCCAAGGTGAGGGTGTAAATCATTATATAAATGACAATATTTTGTAAAAAGTTAAAGCTTGGTTGGACCCCAGGGAGGAGATCTTTACAAGTGCAAATCAAAATCCAGGTTTTTAGGGGCCTCTATCTGGAGAGATCTAAGCTTTCTCAGAGGGGTAGGAGTATCAGTATATAATTTATATAAGATAAAATGACCAATGTTATTTTAGACCTCCTCAAGGAGGTCTGCGCACAGGTCAGACCAAGGGACCATTTGATAAAACGTAAAACTAATGGGGATTTACTTAAACAAGCGACCAACAAAGAATGTTGGTTTTAGGGGATCATTAATAATCACTTTGGGATGCTTCATCATATATTAGTTGAGGCATTGCGCCTAAAAAAACCAATAAACGCAACCTACCATCAGCCATCATTTTGTAGCTCAAGTATTTCCAAACTCAAGTTATTGACTGTAGCTTAATCTTCCCAGATTTGGTAATATTATAAACAAACGGGTCTCAAAACACCATTATCCAATTAATCAAAGTCCCGTCATAATTCTCAACAAAGCTGGTGCTTTTAACGCCAGGGATTTAACGCTCATCAGACCATCACGCCCACACCAAGAACCAACTTGGGAATATCTTGCTATAACCAAACGTTTGTTAAAGTGTGCCTCAGGTTAGGCAAGCCAGCCAACTTTGTTCCCTTGGCATCATCACGCCCAGCCTTATCTTTTCATTCAGTCCCAACAATGATGTCATTCAACCATGACATTGTTGGGGATGTCCCCAATTGTGGACGCCCTCTGGCGTCAAAATGTCCCATTATTTTTGGAGATCGTTTCTCCCCTCTGGCGAGGTTTTAAGACCTCACCATGCGCTCAACAATTAGTAGCCCTTAGTGCATCCAGGTTTAAGTCTAGAGGAACGTCCCCTGTGCGTGAATCAGGCAATCTTCCCGTTTCTGAATAAAAAGGGTCTGAAGAGTGCGGCTGTACCCCTCGTCACCCAGGGCAACCTCGCCCATGTGGTAGATGAGCGCTGGATAACAGCCCTCCCTCTTAGAATCTCTCCCTGGTACCCTCACTCAGCTCAGCTGAGCTTTTCCACCATATTAAGGAAATCTGCACTGAGATCACCAAATCGAAGTCAAAAGGTCTGAAACTGATGGTAATAAAGCTGACAATTAAAAAACATATAGTCAAAAAGGGACAAATATTGAATTATCAGCTGGAATCGCTGACAGGTTTGACTCAGCCAGCAGTACAATTGCTGACGCTAACCACCTCTTGAAATCGTTGAAGATGATCCCAGATGTGTAGATGGTATCTTCAGAAACTATTGCAGACAGTTCAAAACCCCTATCCAATGAATTGGGAGTTGCGGCTGACATAACTCATTTGACTGAACAAACGCCCCAGCGACCAGGCACAGGCAGGTTGGGCATCTTAAACCCATTTCCAACCAATTGGGACCTCCCCTATATGGGCTGGCCCTGAGGAATTTCTGTTATTCATCAGGCCAGACACCATGTGCCAACCAATGGAAATGCAGTTGCTGTTGGTTCAGGCATTCACGGTTGAACCAACAGCAGCTCAGCCTGCCACCAAATCCTTCAATGTTGGTTCCCATTAAGATTATCTGCCCCCTTCCCCACAAAATTCGCTGGGTTAGGTCGAATTTGAGGGACCAATCCCTTCTTATACCCACATCAATCAAACACTATTTAATCAGTTGCATCACACTGAGAAAATTGTTGGTCAATTCTCTTTATTTTCCTTTCCAATAAATTCCTGCTAAAACACCAATTTTTACTTTATTTATATTCTTCTTGCCAAAGTCCCAATGGCATCAACCTGGTGGCCTGTTGGTCCTTATACTGGATGGGCATTACCAGTTTTGATTATTACAATAACTTCCACCATTGTTAACTGGATTAACGTGCAAGAAACTTCTAACAATTCAACCTTATCATTGCAACTATCCGCCATCAATATACTGGGATCTTGTGGCCTTACAGACACCATTTCCAATCAAGGATCCGCCCCCTTGTCTCCACAATTGTAATGAACCCACCCACCAGCAACCCTGTAGAAACCATACCAGTGGTACAATCCCCTGCAGCGAGACCACCATTGTCTGGTGTTGTTTCCATTTGGTTCGTTTTTAGGTTTCTTTTCACACTTTTTCTACAACAATGAGTCATCATTTCCCAATTTGTGGCTCCATACAACGTCATATGAGCAGCAATGCCCCTGGCATTCTGTCTTGCTTTTTTTGGTGCTCACACATTCTGACTGGCAAGCCGGTCTAAACTTCTTCTGCCATTTTCATGACTTAATCAACCAACCATTGTTTCCTTCCATTTCCACCCTTCTCTTCGAGGTGGGCGCTGCAGTGGTTACCCTTGCAAATGAAAGTGCAGTCAGTAGTCTGCTTTCTGTTGTTCATTTTGTCACTTGCCAATTTTGTGGATATTATTCGCTATACTTTATAGAGACTTCTTCAGGGCAGCAGAACCCCGTGGATTACTACTTCTCCTCCACCTAATATTCAAGAAAGGAATTTGAGTGTTCCCTCCTGAGATATTGTCAATCAAATTATTGACGCCCTTGCTGAGGTGCAAATGCGTTCTGCTATTGCCCTTAACAATGCCGCTGCACTATCCCATGCCCAACAAGGAGTCGCCCTTTTAAACATGGTATAAGGGCGTGTCCGTTGGTGGGTATGAGAAGGCTACATTCTACTTCTCAAGTGGGGGATTCCACCTCGCTGATCGCAGTAGTATTGGCTGCTCTGAAATCCCCTGTGTCACGGTCAGACCATTTATTCAAATGCTTTCAACTATGGATGAAGCCCCCAGCTTAGCTTCTTAATCTCAACCTTCCTCAAACAAGCTCTCAGACTCAAGTTCTCTAATGATATGCTTCAAGTAATCTTTAGATCAGGGTTAGATTCTGCCTTGGCCCATCACAAAGTTTGGTCCACCCCTATAGGGACAGTGGATCAGATATGTAACGCTGTGACTACTATCAACGCCTCCCCTCTCCATTCTTTCCGCTATTAAGGGGATAATTACATGCTTGGACTACCTAATGACGACTCAGACTCAGTACTGATCATTGAATCTGTATTAGTCTAGGCCTCAGAGACTGGCAATACCCCTGCGCCTAGGTTGAGTTATTTTGGGTCACCTATTAGTGAATCAGTAAAAGCCCAGATTATGTAGCTGGTTCCCAAGCCCTTTCTCTTCCCAACTTTACTCCAGAAAAGGTCCCCAACCTTCCCCCAATTTACCTGCCATTTCTTCAGTTGCAGCAGACATGACCAAATCTACCAATAAACAAAACTTCGCTTATTTCTTATTACCTATGAAGATTAGTATCAGGTCTCATCACTTCTCCTTTGAGGCTTTGGTGGATACCAGAGCTATTTGTAATTTTATGAGCGTCGAGTTAGCCCAACAATTGGAGCTAGACCTGGATGTAGGCCCGTCAGTGATGGTGGCTTCTTCAGCCTCCCAGACATCATATATAGTCCGTCAGCCAGTACCTTCCTTGGTACATCAGTTTAGTTTTTGTGACTGGTTCTCCACAATGCCAAACCTAGTATTTTCTGTAATCTTGAGGGGTCGGATGGTGGCACCAACAACGTGTTATAATCCACCTGGAGTCATATATGTTGTCATGTGTTAATGATCAAATGGAGGGAAAATTTCCTTTAGTTGATACCCTTAAAAAATCTCAAGGGTGCAGCTCCATTACTTCCCTCATTTCCCCTGTGGGCCTTCCATCTAATTTTTCTGAAGAATTTTTATGCTATTCAAGTATCTTTAACTTCGAAAAGGTGGACCATCTTCCTCCTCACACTAAATTTGGCTGGGACTCAGAATAATAGTACAGTTGGTGAATATCAACTGCCTATTGTATACACACACAGTGGAAGAAGAGGTTGTGCTTAACACCTGGTTAGAAGATATGCTTAAAAAAGGATATATGTTTAAAAAGACATCGCCAGTCATGTCTCCCATCGTTTTTGCAAAAAAGGCCAATGGTTCCCTCCATCCCTGTGTGGATTACGGACATTTAAACAAAGTCATGGTTCATGATCCCTACCCTCTGCCCCTAAAGCAGACTATCAGTCAAGCGATTGCTAAATCTTGTGTGTTCTCTAAGCTGGATCTCATCAATGCTTTAAACTAAATTCAGGTGATGGAAGGGTAAGAATGGCTTACCACAATACAAACGAAGTGAGGTATTTTTCAATTTCGCATAATGGCCTTTGGGTTAGAGAATGCGCCCGCTATGTTCTAATGAATGATTGATTTTGTACTGGGCGACCTCCAGTTCACTTTAATGGTCACATATATTGATGACATCTTTATTCACTCCCCAACTCCTGAACAGCATGCTAAAGACTTGGAAGCAGTCGTGGCTGCTTTACAAAAGGCGGGCTTGTTCGTCAAACCCTCAAAATGTGATTATATAAGGAGGAAGTTACCTTACTTGGGAACCTAGTCCTCAAAGATGGGTATGCAATTCCCCCAACAAGTTGGACGCCATCTGTGAATAGCCAACACCAACAACACAGAAACAATTACAGAGTTTCTTGGGCACTATTATTTTTCTAAAAATTTTCCTCAGCCCTTTCCAAGTTAGCTGCTCCGCTCCACCCCTTTATGGGCAAGAATGTGCCTTTTTGTTGGACACCCAAGTGCCAGAAGGCGTTCAATTCGATCAAAGAGGTGTTTTTATCACTCCCATCTTGAAACATGCGGATCCTGCCAAGCCATATATTGTTGCTTGCAATGCCTCATCTGTGGCAGTGGGGAAGTTCTGCTCCAGGAGCATGATGGCTTGAAACATTCAGTTGCCTACTTTTCTTGAAAATTTTCCTCTACTGAGCAATCCTGGGCCATCTACAATAAGGAGTTGGCAGCCATAGCATGGGCGTTGACTCATTGGAGGTATCTGTTACAGGGTGCCCAGCATGAGTTAACTGTGCACACGGATCACCAAGCTCTTTTGTATTTCCGCAAACCCCAGAAAATTGGCACATAGGCAAGCTTGCACCTATTGGGACTTGTGCAGTTTCAAAATTCAAATATGAATTTGTAAAAGGCGCGCTCAACGTACTTCCTGATTTACTTAGCTGCAACCTGTCCCACTGTCCCTCAGACCCAGATGATTTGGACCTTGTTACCGTGATCCCTGCCACTCAAATCTTTTCTATTGTTCCTTCCGTGGTCTCATCAGTCGCCTTTGCTCCTGACTCCCCTCTCATTACACAAGTATTAGCAGCCCAAATGACCTGTCCTGAAGGAGTGGAGATAATCAAGCAATTGTCTCTTCAAAATCAAAAATACTCCCTATACTCTTTGGTGAAAGGTCTCATTTATTTTAGGTCACAGGTTTGGGTTCCTCCTTTCTTCAGAGCCGAGGTGTTTTGAGTGCATCACAACTCTCCCACGATTGGCCATCTGGGCAACAAGAAATGCATTGAATTGATCAAGCAGACCTACAATTGGGCAGGTTTAACTAAGGAAGTTCCAGCTTGGATCGCCAATTGCATTATCTGTGCACAGGCTAAATTGGACCGTTCAGGAAGAAAAGGCCTCCTACATCCCCTGCAACAGGCGGAGGGTCCATGGACATCGGTGTCCATAGATTTTATTGCCAAACTTACTTATTCTAATAAGTTTATGGTGGTAATGGTGGTGGTTGATCATTTTACCAAAAACTTCCCTATTTATTCCCTGTGCTCACATGATTACGTCAGAGGAAACCTCTTATCTCTTTGTGCGCCATGTGTTATAAGGTTTGGTTTTCTTCAGGAGATCATCAGCAACTGTGGTTCACAGTTCACAGCGCAGTTATGGAGTGAACTTTTATCCATTTTGAAAATTTCCCCATGTTGCTCCATGGCGTATAATCCCCAGTCCAATGGACAAACTGAGCGAGTTAACCAAATCTTAGAACAGTACCTGCGTTTCTATGCTGCAGCCGCACAGGACACCTGGGCTAACAACCTCCCCCTCACTCAATTTGCCTACAACAACGGAATTCACGCTTCTATGGGGTTTTCTCCTTATGAAGCGATGCTTGGGTATAAGCCCTCATTTTAGGTCAGACCCTGCTTGCGTCCCAAGGTCCCAGCTGCCGCAGATCATGCTGAGCATATTAGGTCCACTCAGTCCTTAGTGCGGGAGCATCTCACTAAAGCTATCAATGACTACAAGAGGTTTGCAGATCATAAATGACTCCCTGGTCATGACATAATGGTGGGGTCATATGTTATGCTAGATACGCGCCATTTGTGGATGCAGGTACCTTCCTGGAAGTTTGCAAGTAAGCATTTGGGTCCCCACCTGGTGGAGAAAGTCTTGGGCAATGGTGCATTCCGGTTAAAACTACCAGCTTATTGGAAACAGCACCCTGTCTTCCACGTTTCTCAGTTGTCCCCATTTAAGGGGGCTGTTCCCGCAGACCCTGAGCTAATTGTAATTGAGAATGTGGAGGAGGCTAAGGTGAAAAACATCTTAGCATCACGCAAATCTTGTTGGTCCGTTCAGTATCTTGTGGCCTGAAAGGCTATCTGGCCTACAAGAACAGTTGGGTTAAGGCCCACAATTGCGCTAACTGCATGAAACTGGTTGAGGCGTTTCATGAGTCCCATCCCAACGCTCCTCATACCCCCCAAAAGGTTGCAACTTTAATGACGATCAAATTGCCCAAGGCTCACAAAAATGTGGCCCTCGTGCAGTTTCCCAGCGGTGGCGCCCTTCCTTTGGAAAAAGGAAAGGGTAATGTAAGTCTAGGGGAATGTCCCCTGTGCGTGGATTAGGTGATCTTCCCATTTCTGAATAAAAAGGTTACAAAGAGGGTGGCTGCACCCCTCGTCACCCAGGGCAACCTCGCCCATGTGGTAGACGAGCGCTGGGTAACAGCCCTCCCTCTTAGGATCCCTCCCCCAGTACCCTCGCTCACCTCAGCTGAGCTTGTCCACTGTATTAAGGAAATCTGTGCTGAGATCACCAAATCAAAGTTGAAAGGTCTGAAACTAATGGTAATAAATCCTGACAATCAGAAAACATGTAGTCAAAAAGGGACAAATATTGAATTATCAGCTGGGATCACTGATGGGTTCAACTCAGCCAGCAGTACGATTGCCAACACCAACCACCTCTCAAAATCATTGGGGATGATCCCTGATGTGCAGATGGTATCTTTGGAAACTATTGCAGACAGTTCAAAACCCCTATCTAATGAATTGGGAGTTGCGGCTGACATAACTCATTTAACTGAACAAACGCCCCAACGACCAGGCACAAGCAGGTTGGGCATCCCAAACCCATTTCCAATTAATTGGGACCTCCCCTACATGGGCTGGCCCTGAGGAATTCCTGTTATTCATCAGGCCAGACACCGTGTGCCAACCAATGAAAATGCAGTTGAGCCTTGGTTCAGGCATTCGCGGTTGAACCAACAGCAACTCAGCCTGCCACCAAATCCTTCAATGTTGGTTCCCATTGAGATTATCTGCCCCCTTACCCACAAAATTCGCTGGGTTAGGTCGAATTTGAGGGACCAATCCCTTCTTATACCACATCAATCAAACACTATTTAATCAGTTGCATCACACTGAGAAAATTGTTGGTCAATTCTCTTTATTTTCCTTTCCAATAAATTCCTGCTAAAACACCAATTTTTACTTTATTTATATTCTTCTTGCCAAAGTCCCAATGGCATTAACCTGGTGGCCTGTTGGTCCTTATACTGGATGGGCATTACCAGTTTTGATGATTACAATAACTTCCACCATTGTTAACTGGATTCAACGTGCAAGAAACTTCTAACAATTCAACCTTATCATTGCAACTATCCGCCATCAATATACTGGGATCTTGTGGCCTTACAGACACCATTTCCAATCAAGGATCCGCCCCCTTGTCTCCACAATTATAATGAACCCACCCACCAGCAACCCTGTAGAAACCATCCCAGTGGTACAATCCCCTGCAGCGAGACCACCATTGTCTGGTGTTGTTTCCATTTGGTTCGTTTTTGGGTTTCTTTTCACACTCATTCTACAACAATGAGTCATCATTTCCCAATCTGTGGCTCCATATAACGTCATATGAGCGGCAATGCCCCTGGCATTCTGGCTTGCTTTTTGAGTGCTCATGCATCCTAACTGGAAGGCCGGTCTAAACTTCTTCTGCCGTTTTCATGACACCAGGGCCCTCCTTGGGTCCCAAGAAGGTAACCATGGCAGAATCTGCTGCCACTGTGGCAGCCAAAGTATGGTTACTAGTAGTAATGGTGGACATAATGGTCATCAGTCGCCACCCCTAATTGCTTTGCCCCTTACCCGCTACCAGGTCATATAGCAATGCCCTCAGCATTCTGGGTTGTTTTCTGGGCGCTCATGCACCCTGACTGGCAGGACATTCTCAATTTTATTTTCCACTTCCATGACATAATTGACTGATCTTTAGTGTCTTCCATTTCTACCCTTCTGCTTGAAGTTGGTGATATAATGGTCTTGGTTTACCACAAGAGCCTGAAGTTGGTGCTCTGTCATTTGCTGTTCATGTGGTCAGTTGGTGTGTTTGTTGGGTGCTTTTACATGGTGGGTGGGGGAGCTCCTGACTAAGTATTTCGTCCCAAAGGCTCCAGTTTCAGTCTCATCCCGCCCTCAGGGGATGTGCACATCCGAGTCATCTGTGGAGATTGTAAAACAGGCGTTAGACGCCCTTGCTGAGCTGCAAGTGCAATTTTCCATATACAAAATAGCGTCAGCCTCTATGACAGACGTGCAGCAAAGCTTGGCTTTGTTGGTGCTGTAGAGGGTGTTTCTCACTAATGGGTGTGCGGAATCTTATGCTCAGCTAACCAAACAAGGATTTCAACCCCATTGAGTACGTTAGAGTGTCTGGTGTGCAGGTTCTGGTATTGCAATTGGCTTTTCTTTTCAATTTTTTCGCTGGGCGTGGAAAAATTTAATCTTGCTTTGTTTGTGGAAGCTCTCTGTGAGCAGACCCCTGGACTTGGGCTCCCGTTGGACGTAGTAGTGACAGTATTTCATGCTGCTTTGGGAACCATGTCCACTAATCACTCTGCCTGGAATACGCAGGTGAGTTTTCTGGACTAGATGTGTATGATTTCAGCCTCCATTAGTACTACGCTCCAACAGGTATTGAGCGTGGTGGGGGGTTCTGGTAAAAGATTCAAACTGGAGAAGTTTTAAAGGGGGTGTTGAATGACCTTTCAGTGTGCCCTTTGTAATTATACCAGCGTCCTAAAATGAGTTAATCTCTTAGGTTATGTGTGTTGGTGCCGGAGGATGCTGCAGTGTCTCATTGTTCATTGTTGCGCTTTCCCCCTGCCCTGGTGCCAGTTGGCAATGCGGTTCCTGTGCTGGACCAAGTGCCCTTCAATCCCCTGTTGTTAAAGTCCCAGTGCAATGAATTTAAGAAGGTTTTCCCCAGGAAGGTGCCAATTCCGTGATCATTTAAGTTTCCCTGGATAACTCCTAAATTATTATTACCCAGCCAGTGGAATCCCATGCGTTCAATAAAAAAAAGATTCTACTTAATTTTATTGTCACTGAAAATCCAGTTGTGTGAACACAGGGTGTCAGTTGAGGCCCTGGTAGATATGGGAGTGGAGGAAGACTTTATGAGTTTAAAACTGGCGCAGGATCTTAACTTGGACTTGGAAGCAGGGATGTCCATGCTGGGTGCATCATCTGCTTCAATGTCTTTGTATAAAATATGTCTGTCCGAGTCTTTTTTGGTATATCAGTTCTGTTTCTGTGACTGGTTCAATGTGGTGCTTGATCTTCTCTATCCGGTCATTCTGGGGTTGGGGTGGTGGCTTCAGAAGCAGTTGTGCATTAATTTAGACTTAAATATTCTGTCCTTTGCAAATACTCAGTTGTGGGGGAGTTCCCCCTCATTGTTACCTTTTCAACGAAGTGGGGCTAAGTTCCATCATGTTGCTTCTCTCTCAGTCAGACCTTCTACTAGATTTTCCCCTAGTGTCAGTGGCATATCAGGGCATTATTAATTTGGAAAAGATTAATCGCCTTCTGCCACACTCCAAATATGTCTTGGCTTTCAGTTTGACAGTAGCCATGATCAACATCAACTTTCTGTTCTATCCCTACATGGCACAGGAGGAAAAGGCGTTGGAGGTATGATTAAATGATATGCTCAATAAGGGGTGGGTATATAAGAAAATGACCCATATTACATCACCTAAGTTTTTACTCAGAAGGATGATGATACGTTGCACCCACACATCAACTATGGGAATTTGAATAATATCACCATTTACAATCCCTACCCTCTTCCCCTAAAGCAGACGATCATCCAGACTATTGAAAAATCCTAGGTGTTTTTGAAACTCAACCTCATGAATGCATTTAACCAGATCCAGGTGGCAGAAGGCCAGAAATGGCTTACAGCGATTTGAACTAGAATGTGCATATTTCAGTTCCATGTGATGACCTTTGGCCTGAAAAACCGCCCCATCCACCTACAGTTGATGATCGACAATCTGCTCAGTGACCTCAGGTTCACATGCATGGTGGCATACATTGATAGAATTCTGGTTCATTCCCCTACTCTCAAGTAGCATGTGTCAGAAAATTGCAAGTATAATATTGTGAGAAGAGCGTTTTGGACAAAAATGATTGTAAAATCAGCCAAAGGACCCTGGCTGATTCATGGTGGAAACCTTCAAATTGGGGCAATAATTCCATAAATATTACTAAAACTAGGCCAAATGGTTTGAGTTTAGTTAGCTAGAATATTCTAACTCATTGGCAGAATCAAGGGAGCTCTCCCAAGGTCCCTCCCCGCCTTACCAATAATCTCGTTCAAGCCACACCAAGGAGACCAGGCCCTGTTATAGGGTTGGAAGGGGTCTTAAAAGGTGCAGATATTTTCTCACATGGTGATTAGCTTAAATTCATTATAACAAAACCTCACAGGCTTGTCCTACCCACTCTTGACCCTCAATTGGCCCTTCCAATAAAGTGAGGCGAGATTTGAGAGCTTCAATAGGTTGAATGACCATCTTTTCTTATTTGGCTTGACCTAATAATGATCTGATGCATATGCCCTTTGATCCTGAAGTGAGTTTAATTACTGAGTCGTGACATTGTATGAGAGTTCATTTTTCTTATCCCTGCAGCACTTAATAAACTTTAGAAACTTACAACTTTTTAGTTTTTTCGTGTCTATTTATTTTTATTAATATAAGTGGTCTTAATCCCCTGTTTATTGGAGTTTAGGCTTTACTGCACCAGTGAGCTTATACATATACAAAATCCAACAGCAAGAGAAGGACCTGCAGGCGGTGCTGTCTGCATTTCAAAGGCGGAACTTTATGTCAAGCCTTCCAAGTGTGAGTTCTTCTGGGAAGAGTTTACCTTTCTGGGTAACCTAGCCTTGAAAGATGGTTACACCAATCCCCCAGAAAGCTTGAGGCTATCCTTGAATGCCCACTACTACAACTCAAAAGCAGTTGAAGAGCTTCTTGGGCACCATCATCTTTTTGAAGAAATTTTCTCCTGCTCTCTCAAAGCTAGCTATACCGCTGCACCCCCTGACTGGGAAGAATGTGCCATTCTTCTGGATGTAGAAGTGCTAGCAGGCGTTTGATGCCATCAAGGAGTTTTTATTGGTTCTTCCCTTTCCCAAACATGCAGACCTCACTAAGCTGTCTATCATAGCATGTGACGCCTCATACGTCACTGTGGGGGCAGTATTGTTCCAAGTGCATGGTGGGTTGGAACACCTGGTTGCTTATTTTTCCCACAAATTTGTTTTTTAAAGCATTCCTTAACCATTTATGACAAGGAGTTAGCTGCCGTGGTGTGGTCTCTTGCCCACTGGCAGTACCTTCTGCAAGGAGCGTGGCATGAGGTGGCCATGAGGATGGATCATCAAGCTATAATGTACTTCTGGATACTGCAGAAGTTGGAGCATCATCAGGCGCGGACTTATCATGACCTCTGTAGTTTTAGTTTAAATTACAAGTTTTTAAAAAGTGCGTTTAATTTTCTTCATAACTTTTTGAGTTGCAATCCTGCGTTGAGTCCGGCAGAGATGATTGAGTAAGAGTTAACCATAGTAATTCAGTTGACCCAGATCTTAGATATGCTCCACCTGCAATTTCTGTGTCAGATTGGGCTCTGGATGTACCTTTAGTCTCTAGGATATTAGCATGCCAAACAGATTGCTCAAAGGTTTTGGAGTTATTGGAGCAGCTGGCACTCAACGCATAAGAGATCCCACTATTCTTTGGCAAAAGGGAATATTTAATTCTGGTTGAGGCTATGGGTGTCGCCCCATCTCTATTATGTTTTAATTGAGCGCATCACAACCCCCCTGCTGTGGGGCATCTGGGAAATGAGAAATGCCTGGATTTGGTTAAGTGACATATGACCAGCTAAGCATTTTCATAGATACTATGGCATGGATCATGAGCTGCAATACATGCGTGTGGGCTAAGTTGGATAGATCAGGGAATTATGGTCTCCTTCATCCCCTGCAGCAGGTGGAGGGTCCGTGGACCTCAGTGTCCATCAATTATATTGTAAGATTCCAACTCCAGTGGGTTTACCACTATTATGGTAGTCAAGGACCGCTTTACTAAATTTGCACTATTCATACTTTTTTCCTCAACTATAACCTCAGAAGAGATGGCCCAGCTCTCCATTTTTATGTTTTTTAAATGTTCAAGTTGCCACAGGAGATTATAAGTGACCGTATGTTACAGTTTTTGGTGTGATTTTAAATTAACTCCTGGTAATCTTAAGAGATTATGCTGTCACTCAACTGCATACCATCCTCAGTTGGACGGCCAAACAGAATGGTTTAACCAGATTCTTAATCAGTACCCTTTCTGTTACACCGTAACTGCACAGGACATCTGGGCAGATGACCTTTCAATGGCTCAATTTGCATATAATAATGGCAGTCATGTGCCTAATGGTTTCTCACTGTATGATACCACTCTGGGTATAACCTCTCGTTTTTTGTGATGCCATGCCTTCAGACTGAGGTTCTGGATGCGGCTGATCATGTGCAGCTCATCCAGAGCACCCAGTCCTTGGTTCAGGAGCATTTGATCAAGGCCATCAGTGATAAAAAGTGGTTCACAGACCAAAAACATCTACTGGCCCTTGAAATCAAGTGGGGTCTTCTATCATGTTAGACACGCATCACCTGCAGATGCAGGTGCCCTCCCATAAATTTGCAAGCAAACGTTCTGGTCCCCATCTGGTAGAGGAGAATTTATGTAATATGGTGTTTTATTTGACGCTCCTGACCCACTGGAAGCAGAACCCCGTTTTCCATGTGTCACAGTTGTCCCCATTTAAGGGAAGATCCTGGCAGAAATGGAGATTATCCTGGGTGAAGGATCAGAGGAGGCTGAGGTAAAAGCAATCCTGGCTTCCCAGAAGTCTCGCCGTTCAGTCCAATATCTCATGGTGTGGAAGGGCTTCTTGTTATATGAGAACAAATAGGACAGCGCCTGGAACTGTGCCAATTATGGAGAGTTGGTGGAGGCCTAATATGCTTTACACCTTGATGCTCCCCATCCCACCTGAAGGTTGCCACGCTCTTGGCTATTAAGCTGCTGATGGTCCATAAGAAAGTCGCGCTCACCCAAATCCCCAGTGGCGCTGCTCCCACTGTTCAAGGAGAAAAGAGTAATGTAAGTCCAGGGGAGCACCCTCTGTGCCTCAATTGTGTGGAATTTCTGTTCCGCACTAGAAGGGGTAAAGAAGGCATCTGTCCCACTCAAAACCCTGGGCAATTTGGCCCATATGGTGGATGAGAGGTGTGTGATGGTGTAACCCTCAAGGTTGCCCCCTTTACCCCCTATCTTACCATGCAAAAGTTGCTCCAGCGGATCAGGGGATGTGTGGAGGTGGCATCAGTTAGAGGGTGCCACCAGAAGCAAAGTGGTGAGCACCTATTTTGGCAACAATTTAAGGTTTACCAAAGAGGGAAAAAAATCCTAGTAGATCAAGAGATCTAACTCCAGTGGGGTTGAGGGTAACAAATCCCTTCAATACCCAATGAGATTGTGACTATGCAGCCTGGCCATGGTTGCAACCAGTCACTTACTGAACAAAGTGATGCCCATCTGGCAAGCAATAACATGGTGGGAGGAAAAATTTAGTAATAAAATTTGAGTGAGAGTCAGCTGGTCAGCTTAAGGTCAATTTAGCATTGAGTTAGTTGAAAAATCTTGGTTTAGCAAATTTGGTTAAGATCATGATACCCTCCTTCATGCATTCCCATCTATTTCCTAAGTCCTATAGTACTTAAGGAAATCATCCTTCACTAGTAAAGTTGTCAGTCAATTCTCAATATTTTTTGTTTAGTAAAAAACAAATTCCTCTTCTAAACCCAATTTTCCAAATCTAAAATTTTACTATTTGTTTGTCTCAGCTGCACCCAGTATCATGATTCTAGAATTGCGCAACAACTGGCTCTATTGGTTATTCTCACAACGTTGCTGCCTAGCCTACTCATATGGGGTTACTGAGTTAGTGGCTTGTTGGTGATGTCCCCACTTGTGAACGCCCTGT
>JAKSZP010016445.1:0-42081 GCA_022478985.1 Massospora cicadina | reverse complement strand
GAACACTTTCTATAGCTGAGTGAAATAATAATGTTAGTAGGATAGTTTCTTGACTGTTCCCTAGGGATGAAACATTTTTGGCCCTTCTTTTACAGTATGTACTTTACAGTCGTGACAAACCACGCTATATTAGATGAGCTGCAAATTAAGAAAGACAATAGGTAGACTTGCCCGCTGAGCTTACAAACTTCAGCAGTATGACATGATTATTGTCCACTAAACTGGAAAGAAGCATAAAAATGTAGATGGACTAACCAAATTTCCCCTACTATACTTAGACAATAGCAAATCTGAATTATTACACAACCTATTTATGAAACCAGACTCTTGGGAGGATGAAGATGAACCAGTTAAAAATTCTTAAAAAGCCATGTGTAAAGTATTAAAATTTTCAACAATTATTATAAAAGAAAGTCAAATTAACTTGCTACCTTACTTATGACCTTCATAACGGGTACCAGTTAAATGGAAACCCACCAATACCTTAGGACATAGAGGATTCAAGAAAACATTTGAATGGATTAAGGATCACAACTGTTGGCAAGGATTAACGAACTCTGTAGTGGAAGTCTTCAACCATTTAATCACTTGTAAAAAGAAGACGCCACATAAGGTCACGTGCAAGTATCAATCCATCACACCTCAGCTGCCGTTTCAAACCATCAGTCTAAACGTTATTGCTCCACTATTTAGATCTACCTAAATTCTGATAAATCTTTTACAGATTGATTATTTTTATAAATAGGGTCAAAGTAATCATTCCCGCCCAGACCGCCAAAGACACTTTAAACTTTTTATACCAAACTATATTTACTAGGCATGGATTCTGCAGGTACTGCTATGCAATAGTGGGAGGAACTTTACATAAAAAGCTTTGAGGATCTTAACTACAAGCATTGGTATGCAACAACTATTCTCAGCGCCTTACAACCAATTAACTAATGAGATTATAGAAAGAGCAAATGGAACCTTGGTTTTAATAGTATGCAGAATGACCACATTTGATCCACTAAACCGGAATTTTATCTCCCAAGTGCATTGATGGCTTACATGATAAGTTTACATCAGTGTCGCAATTCCAATATGACTGGATGATTATTGTGGGACAGCTAGGGTGGAATACGCCAAAAATAATATCAGATATGATTATTTGAGTGCCTCAAAATGAGGCGATATTGGGATTAATAATTTTTATTGGATATAATGGGTTTACTATTGGAGCGCTTCTAACTAAAGCGAGGTCAACATTCAATGAATACAAATTATTTTTCCCACAATTAGGGCGATAGAGAATTAAAGAATAACCAGCTGAAACGAGGAGAATCGGTAGAACTAAATAGTCCAAACTATGAGAGTGGTATCATCTAAGCCGCTGTGTTATAAGCAAGATGAGCGATTAAGAGGAGAGTTGTTGTTAAGTGATTTTATTGTAAGCGGAATAAGAAGCAACCGCGGTATTAAGAATATCAAATAAAAAAGGTTGTGGGAGCAAGTGCTCTGTATTTATTTATAAGTTTATTCTGTTGTTTCGAGAACAATCATCATATTGTTGGTCCTGATTTCTCACTGGGTTAACCCTGTGAAAAATCAGTCGGTGTATCTAATTATACTGCCAATTTTATAACAGTGGTGCTCACTACAGGGGGCCCATTGATCAGTTAAAAATGTAATAAAACCCAGTTGCCTGCTACGTTGCAATCTGGTTGCCTTGATAAGAAATCTGCACAAGATGCCGGGCCTGTTGTATATGAGGAACTGAAACTTGCATTAGATATTGTGCTCAAAAGACAAGATGAGCTGCTCCAGGAAGTTTGCAGTGAAAAGCTGCTGCCATTTGATTGTGATGGAAATATTTAAAGTTCTTTTGACAATTTGAGTTTGCAACTAAAGGAATCTCGGACCAGTAAAAGGTGAAAGTGTTGGTCTTAACCTTGGATGTCAGAAGTGCTGAGCAAGTCATTTGTTACCTTCCAGATAGTTCCATTACTTACCAAGAAGTAAAGGAGATGGTGCTGGGGTTGTTAGAAAGAACTGCAAATATGTCACAGTGAGAAGCTGAGTTTATGACCATTGGGTCTCAGAGAAATGAGACTCTTTTTGCATTACCTGAGCGTTTTACAGCAAAAGCCCATATGTTGATTGGGGCAGGGATTTTATCTAAATTTGATGTGTGCATTGCTATGTCCTCTGCGGTGAAGCCATACCCTGAGCTTTACAACGTCATGACCCCGTTGTTGGATGACGATGTACCTCTTCTTAAACTTGTTCAGTTTGTACGTTGCTTAAAGGTAGCTTTCCCACCACCCAACATCAAACAGATTCACACTGTCGCTGTGGCTGATCCTAATCATGTTGGGGGAATCAATCAGTTGGTGCAGGTTTTGCCAGGTTACTCACTGTGGTCCAACATCCCTCACATATCCGCTAATCAACAATTGACCAACTACTGCTTTGGCCCTAAATACGTTGATAAACAGCAGGTGTTCTACCAATGCAGGCCTGGTTATGCTGATCATCTTTGGAATACTCTTCCAAGTGGGCCAGCCTATATTAAGCACAGACGTAAGACCTATGGAGTAAGTTGTAATAATTGCGGTTGCACTGGGCACATGGGACGATGGTGCCCTAATTGACGAATCCCTTATATACAACAGGATCAAAGTTATTAGGGATAAGTTGGAGTGGAGTAGAGATGGGACTCTCTACTTCCACTATCTTAAATTCCTACGTCCCACCTGAAGCTACTGTATTAATTGCAGCAGAAGCCTCCCAGTATGACGATACCTCCCTTTACCAACAGCCATTGGGGAAGTAAATGTGATGTCTCAAACACAAGTCAAATAAATGGCGTACAAAAGGGTTCTGGAGCAGCCAAAGCCTTACGCTTGTCAAATGTTTGACCATAGTCCGTCAGACCAGCTAGAACCATTTGCAGATGCATTGTCTCTAATAGGTAGAGGTCGCCCTTACAGTTGATGCTATCAAAACAAAGTACCCTACAGTCAGTGAGAGTATTATGATTTACGGGGAAAACGTGAACCGCTGAATGTACACAGAGTAGATAGCTGGCATTCATCTTACTAGGTGTGCACCTACTGTGACATTGTGGTAGCCAAACCCCAAGTACAAGCTATAATTGATAGGGGAGCTCCTGTTAACATTGTCTCCACTAAGTTGGTGGCAAAGTTATCTTTAAAACCTGACATAGACCACCAGATGGTGTATGGGACTGCTAGAGTGGAAACTATAGTCTCTGAAGGAGCGTATAGCGTACTTCCCTTGCGGTTTGGATCCATTGTTTTGGTAGCTCCAGCGGTGCTATTACCAAATAGCAACTACAATATGTTAATTGGGACTGCTTCTATGCGACACTATGGGGCTGTCATTGACATGATGGAAGAGACCCTCACTATTTTGGAACAGCGGACCCCAATTTCTTTTACCTCCAGCGGAGTGCCAAAGGGTTCAGTGCATATGGGCTAAATCAACCTTGCCTACAGCGATGGGGTGTATCCAGTGTTCTATCATAGATTAAAAGGGAAAGCTCAGGCCCTTCCCCATCAGTTATATGAATATCAGGGGTTACCGCTTAGGGCATCTGGAGCTATATCCATTCCCTCTGGAAACCAAATAATAGACACTGAGTTAGAGGTGGAAGTGCCAGCTGGGCTCTACAGGGAGATCATTGGGTCTTATCAGCAATCGCGGTTTGAGCCCCACGTGGCTCCAGGCATCATACTTCAAGGCCATGGGGTGATCAAGATATTGATAGCAAATCTGCAGAACATACCAATCTAAATCCGCCATCATCAGATTATAGCGTACTTACATCTGAATCTGGTTGAGGAGATCAACCAGGTTCATGAGTTCAGATCCTTAGATGAGTTTGGTCTGCCCATCAAGCTGCCTTCCAGAGTAATGGTGGTTGTGACATGGGAGAATTTTATGGGGTTATTAAAAGATCAGAAGGATCGGGTGGAAGCTTTACACTAAAAGTATAAAGAGGGTTTTGCAGCTGACAAACATGCTTTGGGGTGCGCTTGGGGAGTTGTTCATTGACTGAACACTGGGGATCAACCCCATCAGGTCTCAGCCAATCAGCCAATCAAGGGAAGCTGAAGAAGTTGTCACTGATGAGATTGACAAGCTGCTAGAGCAGGGAATGCTCAAACCATCTAAAAGTCCATGGGCTTCACCTGCCCTAATTGTTAAGACGAAGGAAGGTAATAACTGCATAGTAATAGACTACTGGAAGCTCAATAGTGTCACCAAAAAAGACTCATACCCTCTGCCATGGATTGATGATGCACTGGATTGGTTAGGTGGAGCTCGCTACTTCTCAGCAAAGGACTTGATATCTGGTTATTGGCAAATTGAGTTGCCCGCAGCATAACAAGAAAAATGTGCATAATTACATCCAAAGTGCTTTTCTAACCAGCTTGGATGCTGCAAGGGCTATGTAATGCCCAGCTACGTTCCAACGAGCACTGACCACCATTCTGGGCAATCTGAAGCTGTTGTGTGTTCTTGTGTACCTCGACATTATTAACATCTTCTATCATATGTTCACTGAGCACCTTACCCAACTGGAAGAGGTATTTTGCCGACTAGCTGAGGCCAATAATAAAATCAAGCCCCAGAAATGTCACTTCTTCAAGGATTAGCTGGAGTACCTCAGTTTTGTGGTGGATGCAACTGGGCTAAGACCCCAGCCCTCCAAGGTGGAGGCTATCCAGAAGATGACTAAGCCAGTTAGTAAGTGAGACATTCAGGTGTTTTTGGGGATGGTGGGTTATTACTGACGCTTCATACCCAATTTCAGCTGCATTGGTGGTCCACTGGTTGAGCTACTAAAGAAGGATGCCATGTTTGAATGGACGGATGGCATTAATATTTTTGATACACTTTAAACGGCGCTAATTAGTGCGTTCATGTACACTACCCTAATTTCAATAAGAAATTTATAGTGCAGACAGATGCATCACTTTCTGATGTTGGGGCGGTCCTGTCTCAAAAAAACAATGAGGGGGAGGAGCAATCCCATGGCGTACTGCAGTTGTAGCTTGAATTGCCATGAACAAAATTACACCGTAACTGATTGAGAGTGCTTAGAGGTGATTTATGCATATAAGCAGTTCTGAGTCTATTTGCATGGAGTAAAGTTTAAGGTTGTAACGGATTATGCATCGTTGCGCTGGTTGCAGAACTTGAAAGAGCCTGAGGGGCGGCTAGCCCAATGGGCTCTTAAGCTGCAAGTTAATGACTTCAAAATTCTTCATTGACCAGGAGCAAAACACCAAAGTGCCGATTGCTTATCAAGATTGCCAACAATTACAGTTACAGCAGATATAAGTGACATAGTGTATGACAAAATGCTCAGCGGAAAGTACAACAATGAACCACCCCAAGTGATTAAGGCGTTGAATGATATGTGAACAAATACCTTCCAATGGAATGGAGAATTGTATAAACAGATTGGCAATTCTATGGTGAATTTTTCACGACCCTCAGCACGTCCAGGAATTATTGTGAGCGCCCACAAGGCAGTCAGACATGAGGGGGGTGAGCAAGACAATGGAGTTGTTGCACCCTCAGTTCTATTGAGAAAGCATGAGCTGTGATGTGCTCGAAACTATTTCCTGTTGCCATCAGTGCCAAGTGGAGAAACCATTCTGCCATAAGACTTCATACCAGTAAGTGAAACCTCATTTTGCTTGGCGTAAAGTCTTTTTCAATTTCATTGGTCCCTTGCCAACAGGCGCTAACCGGTGTAAGTACATTCTGGTAGCTATCAACCACTTGACCTGGTGGGTCAAAGCAAGGGCAATACAGGATTTGGGGGCGGTTACAGTGGCCAAGTTCATAATGGAATGCATTATTCAGCGCCACGGCTGCCCTCAGTCCATTCTCACTGATAACAGAACCAACTTAACTTCACACATCCTCCCTAAAATGAATGAGCTTATGGGGATCTGCAGAGTTCTGACAACCCTATACCACCCTGAGTCTAATGGAATGGTCAAATGGGTGAATGTAACTTTGTTGAACATACTATGAAATTTAGTAATGGATCGCCCTTCTGATTGAAGTTATCCTTCCTTTCCAAGGCCATGTTTGCCCATAACATTAGTTATTATTCCGCCACGAGGAAGAGCCCCTTCCAACTACTATATGGCTGACACCTGGCCCTTCCAGTGTTACTTTATTTGTGTGTAGAAGACATCAGCGGAATGGAACCCCACTGCTACTTGACAAACCTCGCAATCATTCTGATCAGACTGAAAACTGAAGCATATTCCTTCAACTTAGCAAAGAAGATCAGGAATCAGGCCACCAATCAGATATGTCCTAGCGGGCTGGCGACATTCAAGGACAGTGATATAGTTCTCTTCCATGACCAACATGGATTCAGGTGGAAACACAAGCTGGCCAGTATTTGGACTAGTCTGTCAAAATTTATAGAGAAGACTGGGGTTGATGCATATATATCATCAAGTATCCTGCAAGTGGCCAGATTTTATTAAAGTACATGCAAAGTTCCTCCAACCATACAAACAATAGGAGCCTTATTGTCCAGTCAAGGAGGGGGTAATGTCATGATTCCAATATGACTGGATGATAATTGTGGGACAGCTAGGGCGGGGTCTGCCAAAAATGATATCAGATACAATTAAACAAGTGCCTCAAGATGAGGCAATATTGGGATTAATAGGTTTTATTGGATATAATAGTTTATTATTGGATCGCCTCTAACTAATGCGATGTCAACAATCAATGAATACAAATTTAATCGCCTACAATTAGGGCGATAAAGAATTAAAGAATGACCAGCCAAAACAAGGAGAATCGGTGGAACTGAATAGTCCAAGCTATGAGAGCAGTATCATCCAAGCCGCTTTAATATAAGCAGGATGGGCAATTAAGAGGAGGTTGTTGTTAAGTGAGTTTAGAGTAAGCGGAATAAGAAGAATCTGCGGTATTGAGAATGTTGAATAAGAAAGGTTGTGGGAGCAAGTGCTCTGTATTTATTTATAAGATTATTCTGTTGTTTTGAGGACAACAATCATCATATTGTTGGTCCTGATTGCTCTGTGGGTCAACCCTGTGAAAAATCGGTCAGCGTATCTATTGATACCGCCAATTTTATAACAATCAGATTATTAGTTGGCTGAATCAAGGCCTTATATGGAAGAGTACCTGAATTGCTGGCTTTAATGTTCAATGACTTATTGTTAATAATATCAATGAGCCTAAAAAGCTCTAAGAAGATTAGCCCAATATAACACAACTTTAATTGGAGGCTATGACAAATTTAGCCAAGATGGTTACATAGGAAGGTTAAGCAGCAATTGCAAATAGTCAACCTCTACCAGCCTTTGAGATTTCAGACTTAACGCCTAGACTATCACAATCTTATAGCACCACAAGAGGAAATTAGATTCCATCTGGGATGGGCAATATGCTATATATACAAATACAGAAATGAATACTCAATCAGGTTACAAAAATTGGAGTACTTATCAACAGCATACATAGCCGATTCTTGCGTTGGAATACCCCTGTCAGTATCCTTGAAGGGGTGTTGGTAAATATCAGGATATTAGGCATGGTGGGAAGAATACATACCATTTAACTCCCACAACTAAACTGGCATTTATTCCTTAGAAGGGGTTAAAAAAGCAACCTTAATCAATTACATGGAAAAATCAATAGTCATTAAGGATAAAACTAATACTAGGAAAATTCTGTTAGATCAATTCAAGCCTAAGATAACTCAAGATGAATCCTGCCTAGTCAAAAATAAGGAGCATCTGAAGGACAGGTAAAAACTACTCTTGACGCACTGAAGGTAAGAGTTAAGACTAACCTAAAAAGGGTAAGGTTTAAGAATCTGCCCAGCAATCAATCTAAGCTATGCCAAGTCTCATTCTATTATGTACTTAAAATACAATTTTCACTGTAGAAAGTCTGATACAATGTCATTATACCATTTGAAATGCATCGCCTGACCAAGAGCCGCGCTTCCAGATTCACCGCTCCATTAATTATTAATCTCTTTACTTTTAGAATCTATATTGTTAGATGTGCTTATAAAAACTCCTATTCTATACTATAATAGTTTTACTTCTTTAATTTATATATATATCCACTTTCTTGATACTTGACTTCAATAAGTTCATTTCGCCATATTTATTCTAGGACGGATATGCTAGCTGACAGGAGTAAACAGTGACTTGTCAGTCTTGAAAATAAAATATATACTTGTCATGTGTCTTAGATGGCATCAAGTATTGACTGTTGAGCTTATTGGTAATAGAACCATCAAGCTCAAAAATGGAAGCCCAATAATGACAAAGAATTGTCACAGACAAAATTTCTTGATGGGAGTAATCAAAATAAAATCATAATACTACCAGGAGTGGTAACCAAACAATTTTGAGAACTGTACAAAACTCTGATGCAAGAGGCTTCAAGCAGTGCAATCAAAAAAACCTGATGCTGATCAGCGTTCTACAAGATCATGTAACGAGGTATATAAGGTGTGGTGGAACTGCACCCCTTGACCCAGAAGTGAAGACCTAACAAAGTGCTTCTGAACTTACTGGTTCAGGTTTAATAACCGCAAGACGGAGCTCACAGTTATTTAAATTAGTGAATAGATGCCGAGACTAAAGTGAAAGTCTGATAACAACTAACTAGGTGATCTTCAAAATCCCCAAATTAGCTACTCTCATTACCATTTTATATAACAACCCTCATTTAGGTTTATCCTGAATTAAGTAGTATAAAAACGCTTCAAATTTTATTTAAAACCTTTGAATAGAATCTCAGTTTATACTTTTTGTTTCTCTTAAACTGGTTTAAGTTATATTTTCCTGTAGCAAGCCTGGGATTGGTGAATGAGCAGAATACTTTAACTAGCTTGAGATTGGCTCTAGAAAATACGCTCATTTGCATGGATACCTTGGTTCTGAGCTTCAAAGTGAAAGTTTAAACTCAATTCCATATTGTATAAAGATGATTAAAGTAAAAGAAAACATGTTAAAGTGTGTTTTAAGTGTTGCTCCATGGGCGTGAATAGTTTCATTTAAAAAAATATATTGGCTAGTATCAGTAGAGGATTTCCACATTAGGGATGATCTTGACCCTTGTGAAGGTTTCCTGGTGTCAATCTGTGTGAAACAGAACCCCTAAGCCGAAAGTTGGCCTCACAAATTAAGTGAGCTATGTCCAATGAGCTGACTATGGTGATCACTAAAGGGACGGCACCATCAGACCATAGTAAATATCACATGATTCTACATATACAGTTTGACAAATGCAGATATAAAAGTTTCCGCAGTGAGAATTCCTCTGAACTCCATGTGATGAAGTAAAGAACCATTTGTTTAAGACTACGCACCTTGGAACTGTAAGTATCAAACATATGAAACCAGATTGAGCGTGTTAAGAAGACCGCAGAAGAGACCACATTGCCTCCATCTCAATAGTGAGAGGACCTTCACCCATAGCTAAGCTTGTACCCCCCATTTCAGAGATGGAGGGTCGAATTTTAATCCTTGAGAACATAATTGGGGTGAACATCTGCACTTGAACAAGTATGAAGAGCGCTTAGACCAACACAAACTTATTTTATATACCTTTGACAAAAATTTTTAATGAGTTGAAGGCCAAAGTGCGGATTGTACCCCACCTTAATCAAATCTCCTCTAGAGCAGACACTTAGTTAGAGACACTAACCCTGGCTACTTAATTGACTGTCACTACCTCAAATACTGTGCACGCCAAGCCTATAGAAGAGGACCCAAACTCAAAACCTTATTTCTTTACTATATGCACACAAGGAGAAAGAACAATTGCCGGATTTTTTTCTCATGTATGAAAAATTAGCATGGATGGTGCGAGTGACTACCAAAAGGCACACTAAAAACAATAATGTATGAGTCATGAGGCTCAGGAGATCCTTAGTGCGAGCTTATGACCAGGAGAGACCTGGACTAAAGTAAAGAATATTATTTTATGAGTTCTTAAGTAAAAAGGATGTACAAAACTTAATTCAGAAAATAACTTATTAAAGATGGGCAAAAAAGTCAGTAGCAAAGTACACCTCTCAATACTTTTATAAAGCTTAGCAATTATAGACAACAGGAGCTATAAAATTACCAATAATAATGAAAATGATTTTGCTAAGTCGGTGGAAGTGCATCCAGCACTGAGGATGATTAAAATACTCGCAGACAAAACCTCGATTTACTTGAAGGCACTCAGAGTATTATGATTGATATATATAAGGGACTTACAGAATGGGTTATAAGGCTTTGGTTAACCACAAAAAGGATCAGAAAGCCTGTTATGTCCCAACATACAAGTGTGATAAACCAAAGGATAAGAACCATAAACCATCACAATCCTTCCTAATTGAGAACTGACAGTAATTACCATCAGCCTGGGCACTTCTACAACTCTTTTTTCATAAGCGCAACCAATAGAAGGATAAACCCCAAGAAGGATACCACCAATGCCAAGATTTAGTTGATCTGCATACTGAGGGTGAAGATGACCATAAAAATGATGATCTAGCCAACGCAGGATACCACGTGCTAGGGGCACCTAGCGTGATGGCTGTACCTGCAGGTTAGGAGTAAACGGATCTGATGGAAAGTTTTTTTGTGGAGCTTGCTTTGCTTAAGCAAACCAACATACCCAAAGCATCAACTCAATTTACAAAGGAGAGCAACTGTGATAACTACTTTTAATACTTTAAACTGGATAGATAGGACGCTTTCCAGACCACCTCGAGCACTGAAGCCTTGAAACAATTTGAAGAGTATTCATTGACGTTTTGATGACTGAGAAACCCTATTATAACGAGTGTAACAAAAGTGAAATTTTGATCCGGAGAGTAAGCTTTGTCTGTTCTGCACACCTGCGCTCCCTTCAGCATAATATAATATTAACTCAAGAAGATACTAAAGGGAGCTAGGTTGGGTAATCTGGGGCCTTCATGTGGTGTGACCAATGAAAGCTCGTGGAAACACGGGTGAGTAGCCAACACCTGAACCCAGAGAGGCACTTTTGAAGGGTCCTGTAATGGCCTGGAAGAGGTGTGGGATGAAAGATATGACTTTAATTAACTTTTTCTTACGGATTGAACCACTCTCTTTCATGAGGAATATGGGCAGAAAGGGGGAGGAAAGAGTCGGGAGTATTTTCTGTCACACTACTTTCCTACAAGGTGGGGCGCTACAAAAGCAGGTCTTAGTGACAAGGGTGGAGCTATCCTAATTGGCTGGGCTTTGGCTCACCTGTCTACAATAATAATCGCAGTTTTCTAGGCTGGCCTGAAACCTGGATAGCAGCCAGTGGCTTACGTGAGCTTACACTTGTTAGCAAAAGGCAAGCGAACTCATATACAAATTGATGGACCAACCCAAAAGGGCTGCAATGGTTTCCGCTCAAGAAGGGCCCAGAGAGCAAATTTATCACAAAAACAAATCGGAAAGACAAATTTTATTAACAAATCAACAGCGGGGGGCCCCTTCTGCACAGAAGCCTCTGGCCTCCTTTGCGGCAGTGGCCACTAATGGATTTGGGGTTGGAACCAAGCTTTCTAAAATGGGGAATTCTGGCCCCTCCAAGGATTGACAGCGAGCATAATGGAGAGACTCAAGTGGATTAACGCCGTGAGTTTGAATAATGGGTGGTCCAAGGAGATGCTCATGTTCCACGTGATTGAGGCATGTGGGTTTGCCACACTCTTTATTCCTGTTTGGCCTCTGGTTTGTAACTTTTGACCTTTCAGTCTAAACTTCAAAAGGAATAGGTTTTGGCTGCCAGTTTGAACACAATGAATGAGGAGGTCATAAGTCTTGACATCGGCACCAAGATTAGAAGGTTCACTTTTAGAGACATACCACATATTACCACTAGGGGGTACATGATGTCTCAACTGAAAGGTTTTTAGAGTGATCTTTTTTAATGAGAACAAGCTAGTAAAGAGCTTGAAGCAGAAGGAAGGTAGCTTGAAAAAGTTTACCGTGGGATTTAGTAATGTGTTTTGAAGAATGAACTTTAAAAATCATACAGAAACTTGACTCGTTCAGTCACTGTGGAGACCTGGAGTGTTCCTGTGTTACCGCTGGACAGATGATTCTTGTGTGGTGTGAAGGGGCACGTCAGAGCCAAATTTCCTCAGGTTTAACCTCCTGCGGCAGTGGCCAAACCTGGCCTAGCACAAGGGTGCCAGTAATGGTGCTCTCATAGAAAGAGAAGTTGGCTCTCCAGAAGGCGTTGGAGAAACTAACTGAGTTGTAAGCCAAAGCAAAGGAGGCGGAGGCTGGCAACACCATTTTGGAGGCAGTGACTGAGGTGCTGAAAGGTGCCAGGAAGGTCAACAAGGAGTCAAAGCAGGCCTGAAGGCGCGGGAAACTGTTAGACCAAAATCGAGAAAAGTGGCGCTTTGTCTCAATCAGCAGAGAACATTTTGGAAACGGCTTCTTCCCAAATGGATGGGGTTCTCAACATCACTCAATCGCATAAGGGGCAGGTGACCATTAGTGATGTGGGTGGGGCAGAGCGCACAAAGCCTGTAGGGGAAGAGGCGGAGATGAGGGTGGTGTTGCCTGGTAGAAATAATGGACCAATGCCTTCTAACCCAATGCCTCCAACCAAAGCGGAGGGGTCTATCCAGGACCCTGTAAAAGGCAAGTATCTGGAGGCTGCTGTGACCGAGCAGCCACCACCCCCTGCCCAGTCTAGTACAGGAAAGGAGAGGAAGAAAAGTAGTTTACTAAAGCAGCTGAAGTGGAATAGGATGGGAACCCCCTGACTCCTGACACTGAAGCCACTTCGGTTCAAACCTATGGCAAACAAGGTTGAATTTGTTAATGTGCAGGGTCTGAATGGACTCAGTAAGCGGCAGCAAGTGAAACTCTGATTGCAACAACATTAATAAATATTGGCTTCCTCACTGAGACTAAGTCTAAACCTGTGGTGGAAGAGGACTGGGCTTACCTGTTTTTCTGAAGCGACATTTTACTCTCACTTGGTGGATCAACCAAACTCAGACTCAATTTTAGGGGAGTTAAAGAGGGAGGGTAAAAACCAAATGGAGTATTCTGGTTTGGTGGGTGGACAGGGTCAAGGTGTAAATAAAAGGGTATTAGTTCCTAGAAAGAGCAGTGTCAGTAATGTCACTGTTTAAAGAAATAAATTTTGATTTATCAGAATTTATGCACCCAATTCTGGGTCTAAAAGTAAGGCCTTCTTACAGAAGGTCGGCCAGAGGATCCAGGAGGAAGGCATCATGGGGTCAGTAGTGCTGGAGGAGACATGAACTGTGTCTGCTTTAGGGATAACAGAGTTGGGGCTTCCGGAAACTGGAGCACTGATCCTGGAGCCCAAGGTTTGGCCGGCCAAGATTGTACTTGGCCTACTGGATGTGTGGAGAGTGGGCCATGGTGAGGAGGGGGAAATTGGGTGGACTCAGTTCAGGGGGATCGTTTCTCCTGCATTGACTTTGTGTTGGTTCCCCAGCCTCTCTAAGTTGCTTCAAGTTGACACTTCAAAATCATGACACAGGTGCTTTAGATCACAGGTCCTTTGAACTGCAGATCAGTGATCCTTGGGTTGCTTCTGTGGGGTAAGGGATCTGGAGATTGAACGATAAACACCTGAGTTGGAGTTTACTTTATGATATCATGAGGAAGAAGGTGAGGTGGTGGAGAAGCCAGAATGTGGGGAAGACAGATGTTCCAGTAAAATAATTTGCTGATGAAGGCTGATCTCAATATGGCTTGTAGAATCTTTGGAAGAAGCAGGGGACATGTGTTTGAGATATAAAACCTTGGAAAGGATCTTCGAGAGTACCTGCAACAGGCTGTGGTCTTGGAGATCTGCCTACACGGGGCAAGAGTGATTTATATGCGAAATTGATGGGAGCCTTCATTGTGGGTCGCCTCAAAAAGAAGTTTAGGTGGGATGAGGATTCTAAAAACAATGTGGCTCAACTATGCAAAGAAGTAGAAGCATTCAGGCCCTCAGCAAGGATCTTGTCACTTTGTGATGATAGGAGAGGTGAAGGATGCAGTTCACAAGGCTGAAATGGCTAAGTCCTACTATGAGGACCTTTATGGCACCTCGGAGAATGACTCAGAGGCATCAAAAGTACTCATAAGTAGACTGGGGGTACTGCCAAAGGAGACTCAGCACAAACTATGTAGCAAGGTCTGCAAGTCAGAGGTGTCAAACGCCATCTGTAAAGGAAAGAATGGCAAGGCTCCTGGGAATAATGGGATGATCATTGAACTCTACAGTCTACTTTGTTTACAAATGTCCGAGATGCTTGCTGAGCTTTACAATCAATGGCTAGTCTCTAGTGCGATTGAACCAGTCTTTTTGAAAGGTGTGGTTGTGTTGTATAATAAGGGCGATTCCTCACTCACGGGGAAGTATTGGCCTTTGTCACTGCTTAAAGATGACTATAAGATATTGATAAAGATAATCAATTTACTAAAGGGGTTTGTGGCGGACTTTTGGTAATGAGCAGAAAGGGTTATCCCAGGACGCTCAATTCTGACAATTTGATGATGCTTCACTTGATAGAATAGTGGCAAGTAAGAAATATGCCAGAGGTGGTGGCTATTGTTTCTTGTTTAAAAAAGGTGTATGATTAGGTGAATTTTGAGTTTCTTTGGGAAGTGTTAAGTGGTGCTAGAATCAAGGGGCATTTATTGAGACTGCTTAAAGCGATTTATGGGAAGCCTCATTGGTTGTCAATATCAATGGGGTCCTCTCTCACCCTTTTAAGGTGTGTAGGGACACGCATCAGGGAGACCCTCTATCTCCCTTGTTGTTTGTTCTTGCAATAGAGACCTTTTCAGTGGCTCTCAGAAAGTCAGAACGGAGAAATTTGCCATTAACAGCTGGGAGTACTCTAATTCAATGTTTGAAGATAATATGTGGATTTATGTTTTTTTGGAGGAGTAGAAGGTGGTGATGAACATTCTGAAAATATACTGAATGCAAGCAACGCGAAGGTCAATCTGCCAAAATCCTAGTCTTGGCCCATCGGCAGCATGGTGACGTTGGTGTAGCACCAAGTAGCGTGATCCCATGGATGTCAACAGGGGAGGAGTTTCTGTACCTTGGGTGTCCCACCCTGGACAGGCGTCGCTGCACAAAATTTGGCTCAAACTTGAAGCAGACCTTAAAAAACAGCTTGGAAGTGGCAATGGCTCAGCTTAACTTATTAGGATAGGGCCATTGTCATGAACACTTATTATTCTTTCCAGACTATGGTACATTGCTGGATTTGTTCCACCGCTGGAATCTTCCATCATAAGAATACAGAGTTCATCATCCAGTTCCTTTAGCGAGGGTGGGCATCAATAACCAGTTACTCTAACTTGTGTCAGGAGGCGAAGAAGGGGAGCATCGGTCTGATTAACTTCCGGAGTATGATCAAAGCACCTCAGCTGAAATGGATCATATGGGTCACTTGGGAGGGAAAATCCATTTGTTGGACTCCAATATTGGATGACTACTGCTCTAAGGCTTGCAAGGAAGGTTCGAACAAGTATCTTGGTGTCAGATGGGGCATCAAGCAAGGGGCCATTCCAAGTGTGGGGAACCTACCAGGCTGCTGGAAGGATTACTTTAGAGCTTGGGCAGGCAGCAAGGGAATATTGATGGGTGGAGAGCGGACCATCAAAAGGATCCAGGCGTTTCCCCTTTGGGATGGAGCTTTGGGACTAGAGATGGAACCTCGTCTGCGCAAGGCCTTCAAGCACTTTATTGGGGCGTTTCACTGGGGAGACCTCCTTGATGGCGATGTCTGAAGAGCGGTTAGGGTGGAAGCATCTAATAGTGCTTCCACTTTCTCCAAGGTGCTGGTATGGAAGGCATGTGATGTTGAGGAAGAAACTGAACTGCCTTCTTGCTGGAGGGAAGCAATTCCTTCTTTGGCTGCATTAGAGGCTGGGGAAGCCTGTTCAGAAGGTCGTGGAGGGCAGGATCAGCGGGTGTTCCCACAAGGAAGAGAAGGCTGGAGATACCCCAGATGAGAAAGCTTCTTCATACTTTGGGACTGGCTGCAGGTGAGAGGTTGTAGTGGTGTCTGCCTCTCAGATTCACAACCCCCAGGTTTCAGAAGTTACAAGAGGAGAGAATTGCTTGACATACTTATAAAAAATCACATGCAAAATGTGACCTGGCCTGATCCTGTGGGGGAAGAGGGTTGAGGGTTGCTGGTCCATACCAGTTCAGAACTTTCTATTACAATTCCGCAGCAACATAGTGGTCTCTGGGTGACTCTGCATAAGTGGAGTAAACATAAGGAGGATGATCTTCTGTACGCCTATAAGGTTTGTGGAGGGGAGGAGACGGCAAAGCACATCTTCACAGAGTGTCTGGCAGCGGATGCTGTGTGGAGTAGGGTTCTCCTATGGTATGAAGCGTACCAACTGGGGTGTAAGCTATCCTCAGGTCATCTCGCATGGCCAGAGATCCTTACTGCATATGCCCTTCCAAGTCTGCTTGCAGACAAAGAGGGGTTCAGGGTCTAGTGCACAATATGGGGGGAGGTGATGTATGGTCTATGGCTTGCCAGAAACTAGCGTTGTTTCCCTTCTGAAGGAATCCAGGCAACAAGCTCCCTGGCCATAGTTAAGTGACGGCTAAAATAGCTGTAGAATTCTATGGAAATCCTCCTTCCTCAAGTAAGTCCAACATGGGGGCCAGTCTGGTCTCATTCCTCGCAGTAATTAATGGGAGGCATATCTCTGAACTGGCTTGCTTTTTTTCTTTCTGATATACCAAACAGTGAGGAATATGTCAGTTTTAGGGTGGTGTGAGCTGCCCCACCTGCGGTAGGGCCCACATCTGTGGTGCTTAGATTTGCGCAGCCCCAGCGTGGTGGAGGCAGTTCCCCTGGGTTTCATCCTGCCAAGTTGCCTGCAATGGGTTCCCTAATTGGTACACAAAATCTTAAAGATACTGAAGTTAGTTCCCAATATAGACTGCAACATGAGATATATATAAGATGCCCCAATGTTAACCGCGCTTTAGGAGCTACTCAACATTAACATTACTCTTTTAGTCAAGTCTCTAACTTCTCCAGAGAAAAATCTTGAATGATGACCACTATACTTCCTTATTGGTATGCAGTTTCTCTTTGATTTTGGAGGTTAGATTAACTTTTCAACCAGTAACGTTATATTCTGAGCTTATCAATTGCCATTATTTAAGGATGAGGACACATAACCATGAAAGAAATAGTCATGTTTACTGGAGACTGAGCAATTAGTTTACCCTATTCACTATATATTATAGAGAATGGTGTTAAGAAACTATTCTATACAGTCAGCGCAGCGTAAGGTCTTTCGCTGGGTACTAGTGAAACCATGGAGATCAGATCAGAGGACCAAAGAGGGATAAACTTATACAAGCATTAAGCACTGAAAAATTTATTTTGTAAGTTTACAGCCGTATAGAATCTTCAGACAGTAACCATGAGCTTTAACTGTCTTTTATGATACTAATTACTTTGAAGAGTTGCATGTTGTATTGAATATATTACTTTACATCCAATAAGAGTAGATAAAGGACAGTCCATAGCATAGGCCCAACTGACAAGCTGCATTTATATTGAGTTATTATATGCTGTCAGCGATTTTTATGTCCTAGGGTTTGGGGATGTGACCTCCAAACAACAGAACTAACTGTATGTGATATGAAACTAGTATTAGGATAACTTTAATACCGTATATAACAACTATGGGCTATACAAGGGAGAAATCAACAAGATGGACAAGATCAGCTACCACTTAATCCAAAATCTGCCTTTGTTCAAAAAGAAGAAGCTGCTTTTATCACCTAATAAATAAAGTCAGCTAAAAAAGCTGGCTAATCAGACCTAAAAGAGTCCTTTGGCTTTGCCGCTATTGCTAGCATGCAAGAAGGATGAGATTTACCGCATAGTCATAAACTAATACCACTTTAAGAAATAATCAAGGAAGATTTTTTCCTACTCCCACGCATATGCAACTTTAAGCTTCCTGGGCGGTAAAAATGAACTCTTTGTGATGGACCTGGCCAGCAGATATTGCTAAATGGAGCTCACACCAATGATCGATTAGATGTGCCCTGATCATCAGTCAATGATTGTTCAAGCTAATAAGGATGTCGTAGGGGCTGTGCAACGCCCAGCCACCTTTCAACGCATGATAAACAAGATCTTTACTGATCTCAAGCTGTCAAGTGTGCTGATATACCTAGAAAATATTACCATTCTTAGCTAAACTTTTCAAGAACATCTCAACAGCTCTGTGAAGTCATTTTTGGCTGCAAGCATCAAACTTAAAACTGAAACAAATAAATGCATTTTCTTGAAGAGGCAACTGAATTTTATTAAGTATGAGATTAGTCACAACAGAATCTAGCCTCATGGTGGGAAGTTTAGAGCAGTTGCGGCAATGGAGCTCCCCAAGAGTAAGTTAGAGACACAAGTTTTCTTTGGGTGGTTCGATAAATTGGTAAAATATCTACCGTTTTCTAGACTTAACTTCATCCCTCATCTACCTGCTGATGAAGAAAACTAAGTTTGAATGGGGCCAGCCATCTCTTTGGTCTTAGATCGCTTAACTTGTGAGGATGAATTACTACTTAGAGGTTCTGTTTCACACATGTTAGACACCAGGCAATTTTCAAGAATAATATGATCATCCTCACTATGGAATTCCTCTATTGATTATATCTGATGTATTATTAATTTCTTACTAAAACTTATCGCCTATGTAGAAACTCTTGTGAACACTTTATTATATGTACTCTTTTAAGTTGGACCTCAGGAAACAACGTAATCATATCTAAACTTTCCTTGGAAGCTTGACTCAAAAATCATTGAAAACGGATGCCCTGTTTTCTATTCAGATCTCAAACAGGTCAATTTATTCTGCTCAACCTCTAATCCCAGACTGGTTATCAAAAACTAGATCACTTTAAACTAATATAAGTGAAACAAAATTGATAAACTGAAATTATATAGAAATTTTTTAAGTAAGTAAATCAAAGTATATATATTCTTTTAAAAATTTAAGTTATAAAATAAATGTAAATTGTAAAAGAAATGGGATTTGGTGTAGCGATATTTGGGTCTTTATGATCCCATTGGTGGGCTGGCATCTGACTTCCAATTTAGTTGCATCATCCATTTTGCTTAATAACTTTTCATTGATGTCATTATTGTGGTAATTATCCATGAACTAGGACGTTCAGGAGCCCTTTGTTAAGTCCCCACTTCTGGGTTGAAGGCTGTAGTTCTGTCTTGTATGATTTGCTCTTTACTTAACTTGGTAATATTTTGGTCAGCTTTGGGTTACGTTGTGATATAACTTTGATGTGTCTCACATTATATTTCAATTGACTCTTAAAATTGATCAATTGCCGCTTTTGGATATATCTGGTCAGAAGGTTCGTTTGCTTACATCATGATAATTCTGTTAGGTCCTTTCATTTGTCTTTGGCTGATTGAATATTATTTTGGGCCCCAAAGGTATAAAATGAGGTCAATTTTTATAATTTTGGCAGTGGCTTTGTTTTTACATATACTGACTCTTTTCAAGTGTCTGGTCACAATATTTAAGGCGAAATCATCATAAGAATGACAAACTTCTTAAGCTATTGATGTATATAAATGGGGGATGGTCAACTCTATCCACAGCTGGTAATTTGCCCACAACTTTGCCTGTCTGGTTTTGGACTCTGTTAATTACAGAGGGTGCGGAATGAAACTTAAATACCTTCACGCCTCAACTTTGACTTTCCCTCCTAAGACAAGACCAGGGGAATGACCTTAAGTGCCAGTCATTCACTCCATTATACTATGCTAATTACATCATACCAAATGAAGCGCTAGACCCCTTGTTTAGACAAAACAACTTTGGTACTTTAAAAATGGCCTGCAGTTTCTCTGGCTGTCCTCACCTTAAGTAGTAAATCAGTACTTTGTTGCCTAAGATGAAATATAGAGCCTAGTTCTTGATGACTCTCATGTTGGATTCAAGAGTTTTCGCATCTCTGTTACTTGAGGTCTACAGTTCTAAGCTGATTTTTCCATAAGCTAACACTTGTTGATAACTTCCAGGCAGATTCTTTTACTACGTGTAAATGATTGGTTCTAACAGGTTGGCAAGGCTGCTTCTCGTCCATACAGGGCCTTAAATTTTGACATCACAATCACCAGTGGTGGCTAAGTCTAATACAGCAGCACAGAGGGAAGCAACAGATTTCATTTTGACTTATAGTTGAGGGTCATCCCCTTCAGTATCCCTCCCAAGGTTCCACGCACTTGATCCACGCTACCATTGAAATATGGTGTGTAGGGAGTAATAAATTGTTGCTTAACTCCTACTAAGCTCATTAGATTCCTCATGACATCATATATATGAAGTTCCAGCCATTATCCAAGATCAAGAATTGAGAACATCAATGTCTGGTTTTGACTTGATTGTAAAAAAATGGGCAGTTGATCTCGCGGTTTACATCTTGACCGCTGAGGCCTTAATCCGCTTGGTAAAGTGGTCAATGGCTACTAGTATAGATATATCTCCACTATGGGCAGTTGGAAGCTGTCCTGCCATGTCAATGGACATGTTGTTGATTGGGTCTGGTAAAATTAATTTGAACTCAAAAGGTTTCTCTAGTGGATTGAGACTTACACAAGGTGCGCACTGTTCCAAGGACAGTGGACTCATTGATCATGAACTCCCAAAAGAATTGATCAGGTAGACTAAACTCTTTTGAAATTACTTATGGCAAATGTGCTTGTGCGCTTCCATTAACAGTTCCATTGATTAATTTGGTATGTTGTACGGGTACCATTTGCTCTTATTTTTCTTCTAAGGGTTTCTATTAATATGCTGGGAGTTTTTGGAGCGCCTTTTTAAGACAGTCTTCACCTTGTCCGTTTCATTCTTTGAAAGCTCTTCTATTAACTCAATTAATTTTTACAGTCAATCTCTTTTGCACTTGTAGTTGAAAACTTGCAATTGCGACGATCCATTGGCATTTAGGTGCTTGCCTCACGCTCATGGGATGATCTCAAAATTGCACCCTTAGAGCATTATTGCCCATCTGACAAGGCGTATGTATAGATCTTTCATATTTTGCAACAAACGGAGTGATGTGAGATATGTCACAGCCTTTAAGCGCACTCAGTCCAGATAAAGCTGAATGTTCTTCACTAATTATTATCACACCATGCACTCTCTCTTTAACAATATAATTTTCATCAGCCTTGGCAAACACTTTATAATAGTATTTATGCGGTGGTCCACCCCCTCTTCGTACAGTTGGGATAATGCAAACCATCCTCAACATCACTCATATTGGTGTATAGGTACAAGATCTTGTTAAAGTATGGGTAGTCCAGGGCTGTGTCTCTACCAATCTCACCTTTAACTTCCCTAAAGGCCTTCTCTCAATAAGCCCAGTTGAAGCTGAGTACATAGCTGCATCTGAAAAACTTTCTTAACCGCTGGAATAAACAGAACCTATACCTAGATAGGCGAAGTTTTTTGAAAAACTTACCAGAAACAGATGGAGTTGACCAACTTTACTTTTAAATCATCGCAGCCTAAAAGTTTGCCTTTCAGTCATGGCGACATCATCTGAATTATTTTGACACATGACGGTTGAAGAGAGTCAGTATATGAAGACAACAAAAAACCATCATAAACTATGAAAAGCGACCCCCTTTTTAGCTTTTCATGGGCTAAATTAATTTACAAGCAACCAATGATGACAAAGTAACCCTACTAAATTAACCTGATTCAGACCATTGAACCTCCCATCTAAAATACTATAAGATGCAGCAAATTTATATTAAGTGTTGATCAGCAACCTAATGCAAGGCTTATCAAAGTAGTGCCTTTGACTGAACATGAAGTCAACCAGAATACTAGGAAATTGGGTAAAGAAGCAATAACCTTAGGAGGAAATACATCACCTCACCCAGAAGTGTGTCAGACAATTGACATTTGACTTGTCAATAATGTCCCAGTGGCAAATAGTTTTGATATTACTAATAAACATCTGTCTAATCTTCAGCGGAAAAGATGTTAAAGTAATGATTTTAATAATTGTCATTTGTCCAAATAAGCTCATATTGAGTTGACAAGTTTATTTTGAACCTCCAGTGGAATATGCAAAGAAAGTGGAAGTTAAACCATGCAATTACTTGAATTTATCATTACCTCTTAAGAGAAAATAGCCACTTTTATAGACCTAAATAGGGTTCTAGGGGATGAAAATATTTTTACTTACCAATCATAACTTAAGACATTGGGTAATCAGGCGAGTTAAAAGTATTTTAAAAGGTGGCGTTAAAATCTGGTTACTTTACGATCATTTCCAATAGTTAACTGCACAGTTTTGGTTATGTGCATAATTAATTTTAATTGTTAATCATAGATGTGTGATAAAAGTATGTATACTATTATCCTTAGCTGAATAATTAAACCATGTTATAATTTGGTCCAACGTTAAACTTAGAAAACTTAACAAGGTGCCAGTTATTCTGAAGATTATGGACTTCTTCCCTCTTCTAGATGAAATAAATATACTCTAAGATTTAGAGGTTCCCAGCCTTGATTTTAATAACACTGAATCATTGATATCTGCTCTAGAGTTCTGCTTCTTATAAAGATATCCGAACTTTACTCTTTATCACATAAAAGAGTCATTGATTATCATACTAAACAATAATAACAAAAAGATGAATAGAACTTTTATTAATATACGATCTTTTATTAGACAATATGAAGGGATATAAATACTAAGGATTTATTTAAAGATGACTTATTGTAAAGTAAAATAGAGTGCTTTTGTGTGACAACAGTTAGCCAGTCATCTTCTCTATAATTGATTCCTCATCAATCAGGTAAATAATTTTACTAAAAGTATGGTATGATGCTAGAGATAAAGAAGTGCTAATGTTGAACAACAGTTAGCCGCCAATCTTCAGTTTAATTGATATCAACCTCAAAAAGGTAACCTCTTACATCCCAGTTAAACTTATCATCATTATAAGGTACAGGAGACATAAGCTTATGTCTGTCATGGCTACATGCCATACAAGGATATTTGTCAATTAACCAATCAATTCCTTAACACCTATATCAACCACTGGATGGGTAAGATGAATAATACTTCATTACCCTTGAGCCTAACTTAATAGGGTACAATCTTCTTTATTATTAAAACAAACTAGTGAAATTATAGGAAGCTTTGGCGCTAACTACTCAGTTGGCACCTCAGCAAGGAAGCTGCAACCATTACCATTGAATTTCCCTTCATAGTCTCTTCCAAAGATGGTCTTCATTGGGCTAAGTATTCTTTAGGCAGACATCCCAGAGACCTAAAAACGGAAAGAGTCAGAACACGTGTCCCTTAACGTTTCCACAAAATCAAAGCAAACCAATCACATTTAGATAGTAACCTGATTAGGTAATGGGACTCTTTACCCATTATAGCAGGTCATAAACCAGATGATAAAAATGCTAGTTGTAGGTGGCATCGTTCACCTTTAAACACCTTCATAAATTTACAATTAGTCAGTGATGAAACCCAATCAATCTCAATTTCTACACATAATAGTTAATCAATGATCAACTATCAGAGATAAAAATAACGTTGGCAACTCTGCCCAACAAGACTTTAGTCATTCACACAGATTGATCCCAATCGATCCAACCTAGCAAATTACCCAAACATTTCGCTGACAATATTAAGCTTTTATCAAAATCTTCCAATAATCAATATTATTGGTATTGGGATTTATCCCCTAATGAACCAGCAGTTAACCTAGGAAGATGGAAAAGTGTGAAAAATCCCAAAGTATCCCCTCTCTTTCTAGATTTTCAGCGAGAATAAGATTAGGACATGAGAATGCCGCCTCAGGCCAGGTTAAACACTTCCAAGTTTCCAGTGGAGCACAGCTCTTTCCACATCAAATCGGCTCATGATAATCTTTGGCCGCGGTTCTCTTCCTTTATTCCTCACTACCACCTCCTCAGAGCACAGTCATCACAACACCCTGCTGTGCCAGCCTAGTATTTTTGTTCATTCTGATGCTAGTAATGATTAGCTATTTCCCCTGTTAAGGCATATGACCCTTTGTTATTTACATGATCTTGGTTCAGTGTCCTTGATTACTTGATCTTTGTTGAATGGTTAACTGGACCTAAATCTTTGGGTACTTTGCAAGGGAAAATATTAAAATTAGTGATGCTAATTCATTATTTATCCTATCAAAATTAATAGTATTATGGATCAAAGATATCCTAAGTATATCTAAACTTGTGATTTGTGGCCAAGCGATTCCATTTAATAATATTTGACTATGATGACTCTGGCATGGGGCTTTGTTGGTTAAGTCAGACTTAATAATAATAATATTTAACTTGATGACCCGGGCATGTGGGCTTTGGTAGTTTATGTCAAAATTAGCTTTTAATGTCAATCAAGTTTTTTAAAAATTAATTACTAGTTAGTGGTACAAATCTCCTTGGTATTTGATGCTGATTGCTTGAGAGGAGCATTAGTTCATCTATTTGAAGACGCTTCAGAAATGCTGTTTTAAGATATTATGAGTTTGACATGGACCGTGAGACTTTGTGAGATGTTTCAGGGACACAATGGTTGTAGACCCTCAGATGAACTTATTAATTTTTTTTCTGACTAAAGCCATTGAAAATAAGGCGCCATGGGTAAGATGTGGTTAACATCAAACCCTATGAATTATTTCCAAATAAGATGCTATTAAAATACAATCATTTATCACTAAAAGTAGATTGTTTAATATACAAGCTTTATGCATTTTATACTTTTTCGTTGTGAAAAGTTAAGAAATTACTTGAGATCAGAAAGATCAGGGCAGTGAGCCATTGTACAAGTAACCAACAAAAGAATACAGCTTAAAATTGTCATTTTTAAGGAGTTTATATCTTAATTGTTGTCACTGTCCGGTCTATTGTCTCCATACAATAGATGGTCAAAACTCCAACTATCCCATAAGAAAAACCAGTACACTTAAAGTAAGCCAAAACTTCAACAAGTGGCGCTTATGGATGGAAATGCATAAGGCGACCACACTGGCAAGGAGCAACCCCTGGATATATCAATTTTCAATGATTAATTACAGATTTCAAGAATCAACGGATATAATGAGTTATCAAATTGATAATCTCACTATAGAAGTTACTTTTTTTAATGAGACAAATATTGCTCAAGATAAAGAAGTGAATGATCAAAAGAGATTAATCAGAGAGAAAGATTAAGTGATTTCTGCTCTTCAATTTCTAATGAAATTTGAATGAGAAAACTTCAACATTAAATGATTGGGATAATGGTCAAAGCCAGAACGCTCAAAGCAATTTTACTGACAGTGATGCCTCTGAATATTTTGAGGATGAATTTACAGAGGTTATTACTAGAGTTAAATTCTATGAACGTCAGCAAATGAGTTGTAATTGGTTGCTTTGGCCAACATAAATCCCTCTTACTGTAGCACAGCGCCTCAGCGCCCTGATACGCATAGTTTAATCCAGCATTAAAGTAATCGCAATACTCATGAGCAGGAGAATGATAGCTACAAACTGTCAAACCTGCCTGTTTTCAATAAGAATGGAAATATAGCCATTTTTATCGAACGCATTGAAATGGCCACGTATGAGGCCAGTGACCCTAATAAAGCGGCCACTATGATCAACTGATTAGATGAATGGAGTATCAAGTGAATTATGACTCATTTGGACGAAAACCCAACCTACGCCGAAGTCAAAGGTTCCATGATTCATGAATTTGGAGGTCCATAACGAATGTCAACTAGAATCTAACATTATGAATTTCCGTTTTACAAAAAATAAAACATATATTAAATTTTCAGATTGATTCTATTGTAAAGCTCAATTTTTCCTAGGCACAAATTATGATTGGTTTTTGATGCTAATATTGCATTACAACATTCAGTACAACCTTATAGAAATTTGTCAAACACCCTATTGCCTGCTTTTGTGAAAAAACTTGCAACGTTAAATTGGTTGAATATCTGCGTGGATGCTCACAAAATTATGGCCCTCCCAATACAGAATACAGATAAGGACCTGCTGCCTCTTCTGGAAAATCTACAATTATATAATTCTGACAATAGTTTGCCTGTGAAAACTGAGCAAACCTCAAATACAAGGGCCTCACGCCCATTAAATGAGATTACTTGCTATAACTGCAATCATAAAGGACACTTTGCTTGCTGATGCCATCAGCATAATTTTAATGTAGTCCTTCCAGATACAGCGCAGGTGTAGGGAAAAGAACAAACACATTAGATGAAGGACGATCTCTTGTGCCAAAAAAACCAGTTCCACTGGACCAACAAGAAAATGCAGGCCACATGGCCTCGAATACCATTGAAACAAATTCTATACTAGCACCAAATGAAGAATTTATGAATGTACATGCAGTAACTTGCTCTCAGAGTAATGTTGTCATAAATGAAGCCTCTGAAGTAGTCGCTAAGCCATATTTGCAAAAGATACTTAAGAATAATCAGCTGAGGGGCCAAGCAATGCAGCAGATACACAAATCTTGAAGGGGGTGAACAAAACTATGCCAAAATGATACATTCACAAACAAATGTCTTAGCATTGAAATACGCTAAAGCATACTCTTAATTCTTTGAATTCTTCCCATATCCACTTAGTAAGATCTATTGATTCTTATTAAAAGAAAGAAAATGAAAAATGAAGAAAATTAAAACATGAAAATAAAATAAAAAATAATAAAACCTATAGAAATGAAAAAACAATAGCAAATAAAAAATAAATTTAAATCATGATAAAGCCTCATCACCACTGAGACTAAAAGATCCTTCTTTAAGGGTAGGAGAATGAGATCAAAGCAAAGGGGGCCAGTTTTGGTTCATCAAGGATTTCTGGAGTTGCTTCAGGAGTAAAGTTGAACTTTTGGAAAATGTCAAAGCATAGCTGGTGAACCAGCCTAAGAAACTAAGTAAAACGCCTGAGCTAACTGTAGCATGCAGCATGGAAGTGTGGAATTTAAGAAGAAAAGTTAATCCAGGGCAAAAAGGCTATTATCTTAGCATCATATTCTAAAGAGAAAGAAAAATTGGATGTTGTGATTAAGGAAAAAAAATTATACCCTCCAATTTTATCCATAAAAGGAGGGGGAAGTGTTGGATGGTTGACTGGACCTAAATCGTCAGGTAATTTGATAGGGGAAATAATAATAGCTGAAGCTTATTAATTATTTATCATATCAAAAAAATCGGTGATTATGGACCAAAAATATCCTAAGTATATCCAAACTTGGGATTTTTGGCCTAACAATTCCACTTAATAATAGACGACTATGACGACCCAGGTCTGGTGCTTTGTTGGTTAAGTCAGACTCAACAAAAAAATGACTTGATGACTAGAGCATGTGGGCTTTGTTGGTTTATGTCAAAATTAGCTTTTAATGTCATTCAAGTTTTTGATCAAATTAATTACTAATTAGTAGTATGAATGGCTTTGGTATTTGCTGCCGCTTTCTTGAGAGGAGCATTGGTTCAGCTATTGGCGGATTTGTCTGAAACGCTGCCTGAGATAATATGCGTTTGCCACTGCCCCTGAGCCATGTGAGATGCCCCATAGTCAAAAGGATTTTAGACCCTAAGATGAACGTATTAAGATTTTTTCTGGATAAGTGCCATTGAAAATGACGCGTCATGAGTAAGATGTGGTTAACTTTAAACCCTATAAATTATCTCCAAATTGATGCTAATAAAATAAAATCATTTATCACTACAGGTTAATCTAATATACAAGCTTTTTTCACTAATGCTTTTTTGTGGTATTAAGTTGAGAAATTACTTGAGATTAGAAAGATCAGGGCAGCGAGCCATTGTTCAAGTAACCAACAGAAGAATACAGCTTCAAAGTGTCATTTCCAAGGAGTTTTTATCTGAACCATTGTCACTGTCTTGTCTATTGTCTCCAATTATAGATTCTCAAAAACTAACCTATTTCAGAAGAAGAACCAGCTCATCTGAAGTGGCCAAAACTATAACAATCTCCCTCCTCATTATTGCAGGAGCCAATACCATCACTGTATTTCTTGTGGCAAAAATAAAAACAATTATTTATATTTTTGCTTGTTATATTTCTATTTATAACTTTTTCTGCTCATTTCATTCTTGTATTTTTCTTTCTTATTAGAGCTTATTTCATAAATTAGAAATTAATTGTAACAGAATAAGATTAAATTAGAGCATAATTTACAATAAGATGGATAATGTCAACAATTAAAAAGGCCCAACATTCCCTGGGTTGCCCAGCGCATATCAAATTCATCTAACTCTCAGTCCAGTAATCTATAGACAATCTCTCTGCTAAAGTTTCCCGCTTCCTTTGATCAATGAGTCATGCCACTCGCAGGAATCTCTTATATGGTCCCACCAGGACTCATATTTAAAGTTGAGCGCATGTGAATAGTCCCTCCATTGAATTACTGGAAATGGTATTTGATGCTAATGAAACCAGAGTAGCTGCCATTTTGAACAAATTGTGACAAATTCTCCCTCTTCCACATTTCTGAATTCAACTATGACACTTTGCTGGATTCAGCACCATTCTCAGATACTTTCATAATTATCATCAAGCCTACTGAAGTAATGTCATCCAGTATAAGCCAGTTATTTCTTGCCAGCTCCAATTTGCTTCATGAATCCCTATCTTGGCCCAGCCAACTTTATGAACCTAAGATACTTTTGTTCAAATTAACTACTAGTAATCAAGAACACTCCGAGCTCCCTTATACATATTTAAAATATAGAGTAACTGAGGTCTTTATTGAAGCTCTGATCACCTTCACCCTCTCAAACATATTAGATTGAGATGTTGCAGCTCAAGTCTGCATATTGCTGGCCATGTCCTTTGCAGTTGGGCCACAAAGCTTCCCGCCTCCATAACTTCTATTTTTCCTTCTGCTTCGAGTTCCAGAAAGCTTGCAGTTGTCACCTTCAGGATGCCGTTTGCTCATAGCAGATTACTCCATCTCTGGAGCAATGCATTGATACCTTCCCCTAATAGCTCTGATTGGAGGAATGATTTGACAACCTCCTTCCAATATCCCTTACTCTATGCTAGCCCACATGTCCAACGTCCTTGATGAAGCCTGCTGGAAAGCACTCAAGACTAATCTTCTGGATCCAGCGCCATATCAGGACTATTCAATGTTATTCACCAACTGCCTCTTCCTTTTCTGCTGTTTTTCTCTCCTATCTGGAGTATTGCATTTGGTCATAACCAATTTCAATTTCTCTTCCTATGGTCACGTTCTCTCAAGGCTCCACTTCTGCTCAAAGAGCTTGGCTTTGGGTGGGTCTAGCCCTTGCTAGTGTTCAATCTCAAATAGATTAGAAAAGCTTGTTCACTAATACTTTCATACATCCTCCCTTCTAAAGTGGCAACATAGGAGGAATCATCCCCAAGTCGAGGATAACAAATAAAAAATTATAAAACATAAGCTATGTTTTTTCTTTTTTATATACCCTAGCATTATTTTATATTGTATTTTATCTTATTTGTTTGTGGGACATGACCTATACTTGGTTCAGCGGTCCACCTTTTCTTTTTTTAGTACTAGATGGTCCCAACCCAAGGGGGGGATTCATCGATGTTTATTGAATTATGCCTAGGCTCCTAAGAGCCTGAGGCGAGGGAAGGGGAGGGAGGAGGCATCGAGAAAGGGAGGGGGGCTTGCGCGCCAGAGCCGTGCTGCAGTGACAACTGAGCGGGAAAGGGTTGGCGACATAGTGAAGACCTTCAGGGCCATCTCAAAGTGTACCTGAAAGTGGGTGATCATGTGTGGAAGGGTCCACACCTGCTGGTCAAAGGCAGCACGAAGGAAGGAGTTATGGATGGTCCAGATGGCTGTGGCATAGGCGAGGACACGGAGGGGTCAGTGGCAACCAGGCAATGTCTGCTCAAACATGAGGTCTTGCACAGGGTGTCCAGACCAGGGATGAGCATGGAGGAGCACGCGGGCCTTTGGCCAAAATGCGGCGACACCTGGACAGGTGAAAAAACGATGGAGGTGGGAGTCAATAAGCTCCACACAGCGAGGGCAGCTTCAGTGCTGGAAGGTAGGGCCAGTCCGGTCCCCTGTCCTGTATGAACAGTGGAGCAACCTCCATAAGGTGTTGGAAATCTTTGCTGACAGGATGGGGTGATAGACGTCCTTCCACAATTCCTTAAGGTCAAATCTCACGGAGGGAGGGAGGAGCTCAAGAAGACTTGGGCGGATGGGAGGACGATCTTGGGGGTTGAGGCGAGTTGTGACAACTTGTCCATTGTGCACAATTGCATGGCGACGGGGGCTGAGGCCAGGGCCTTCCCTTCTGTATGGGAAGGAATGGTGGATCCGCGCGCATACTCGTTTCAGGGCAAGGAGAGCTTGGTTCCAGTAGGGGGATGAGGATGGTTTTAGGCGATGGCCTGGGTGGTTTGTGAGCCACTCACCTAATGAGGTCAGAGATGCTCTAGGAAGACCCAGAGCTGCTGACAAAGACTGGCGGAGGGCGGGCGCCCATTGGGGGAATGGGGGTTGCGTCCCAGCAGACAATCGGCCATAGGAACTTCAGGAAGATTGTGGTGGCGTGGGATCGCGTGTCCAGAAGCCCTAGGCCCCCTTCATTGCAGGGTCAGGCAATGGTTGAGAGGGCAATTGGTGGATGGTTTGAGCCCTAGATCCAACAGCGGATGAGTACATTGAGCCGCGTATAAAAGGCATCTGTGAATGGGCAGACGTGCGCTAGGAACCAGACTTTGGAGAGGAGGAACACATTGACCATCAGAGCTCGACCCTGGGGGGTGATGTGCCACCAGTTCCAGCTGGCAATCCTGGAGTTAACTGCTGCGAGGAGCAAGTCCTCATTGTCTTTTAGCGCAACTCCTTGTTGGCTGGTGAGAACGCCCAGGTGACAGAAGGTACCGCGCTCAGGTTCAATACCAAATGGTGGGGGAAAGGTGGGGGAGCCAACCTGTAAAACTGTTGTCTTGGAGGTGTTGACCATGGCGTTGGACGCCTTGGTGCTCCTCTCAATGGTCACAGCAGCGAGGGCAACATCCCCAGGGCAGCCAAATGCAATGGCAGTGTCATCTGCAAATGCCATGGTGCGTGTGGGGGCTCTACCTGGGACCAGAATCCCTGTTAGCCTGTCCTGTAAGGAGGCCAAGAGGGGGTCAAGGGTGAAGTTAAAAAGGATAGGGCTCAGGGTTTCCCCTTGCCGGAGACCTTGTCCAACTGGTACTGCCACTGTAAAACCCATTGGCGCCAGGACTCTGGTGTGGAGCTGGTCATAGAGCGCTGATATCCAGCGCCTAGCTGCGGGTGGGAGATGGAAGCGGGCCAGGGAAGCATCAATATACTTCCAGGCTACCCGATCATATGCTTTCTCCATATCCAGGAGAGCCACAAAGCCATTCACCTTACGAGAGTTAGCAGTCAAAGTCACGTGAAGGTCATTATAGTTGTCCCATAACGACCTCCCCGGAATAAAACTGTGCTGGGATGGGGAGAGGCGAGGTGACACCCATTTGGTGATGCAGTTGGCCAGAAGCTTCGTGAAGAGCTTGTGGTCTGTGTTGATCAACACTATGGGGCGCCAGTTCGCCATGTTCTCACGGTCTGACTTCTTGTGAATGAGGGTCGTGATTGAGCCTCTGGAGTCAGGGAGGACCTCGCCATTCACCAAGAGTGCAGCGAAGAGGTCGCGGAGGGTTCTGGCTATCACTGCAGGTTCCAGAAGGTACACCTCGAAGGGTATTCCATCTGGGCCTGGGGCTTTAAGCCGTGGGGATTTCAGAAGGGTTTCCATCGCCTCCTGGATGGAAATAGGCGCCAGTAGAGCCTCATCAGCCCGTGGGTCAATGGGCGGCTCTGGAGCCCGCCACAGGAAGTCTTGGATGTCCGATGGGTCCACCTGGGTGGCATGGAAGAGGCTGGAGTAGAAGCGGTGTAGTTCCTGCGTGATTTACTCCTTATCTGAAGTGGTTGTAGTGCCAATCTTCAGTGCAGTAATATCCTGCACTGTTGACCGGGCTTTCTGTTTCTGAAAGAAGAAGCGGGTGGGGCGTTCCCATTGAGCATAGTAATGAGATGTTGTAAAGTTTGCTGCCCGTTCTTCCTGAAGTGTGAGCTCCAAGCGGAGTGCTTCCTGCGCCGCTTCCCAGTCTTCCAACCATCTGGGAGAGGGCGAAGGCTGGCAGTTTTGCTCCAGATGTCTGATTATGGCTTCCGCCCTTTTGACTCTGGCGCGAGCTGCAGTCATCTGGGATTTGGCACAGTTGTAAGCAACGCGGGTGATGCCCTCCTTGGTCACCGCCCATCTAGCCTTGTGATCGAGAAGGTGAGGTGGGGGGGGAGGTGAGAGTCTCCCGGATGGTCATATACAGCTTCTCCTTAGTGAAGGGGTTGTTGAGAAGAGCTGGGGCAACCCTAGGCCAGAACCTACGCGACGGTCTAAGTGTGGTGGTGAGGACAACGGTGAGTAACCTGTGATCACTCAGATGGTTGTCACGAGAGTTGGGAGAGGAGACGCGGCCAATTAGCAGGGGGCCAATAAGTGCCATATCTATGCGTGACGCTGACTGGAAAGCTCCTCAATCATACTGGATCCTAGTCATGCAACCTAGGCCAGACGCGGAGGGTGGAAGCGCATCTATAAAGCCACTCAGGCGAAGGAAATCCTGGAGGCGACTTAATCCAGGGCGTTCCTTTGCTGCAGGAGGGTAAGAGTCACGGACGCGACTTATGGTTGTGTTGAAATCTCCTAAGAGGACTGTATTCCGTGGGAGATTGAGTTGGATGAGCTCTTCCAAGAGCTGATTTTGCTCCTGACCTGCATTAGGCAGGTAGAAGCTTGCAGCGAAGAAGGAGAAGTCAGGAGTGGTGAGTTTGGCCAGTATGAGGCGGCCACCTAGATATTGTGAAAAAGAATGGGTTTTAACCTGGGGATTCAAAACAATAAGGGCGGCATGGTTTGTCCAGAAGGAGTTGCCTCCAAACTGTTCATTTCATGAAGATTGTTCGTGTGGGAGGATATGGGGCTCCTGGACAGCAGCGATGTCAATTTGTGCTGACCTGAAGTCTCGGAGGAGTTGTGGGCTCTACGCTTAAAGTCCCGCAACCCATTTGCGTTGATGGATTGCAGGGCCAGGGTGCTGCCATGGGGACTCATAGCTGTTCCCCTCCATGTCCTGGGGGGTTGCCAGCGCTTAAACCTGCTGCTGTGAGGCGGCTAGTTTTGAGTCCTTTAGCTTGACTATTAGCTGTGATCCGTGAGGAGCGTCAAGGGTTCTGAGGGGAAGGAGAGGGTGGGGGGGGCGGAGGACCCAGTAAGCCAGCCTAGGATGCTACCCCCGCTCCGTTGCAGGGGAAGGACCTGAGGGTGCTCAATGGTGACCTCCGCGGTGTCCCCATTTGATGAGTCTGAGTCCATATTCACTTCTACCAACACTGCAAAGGATCCGCGCGAAATGGACTGTGGGGTTGGGGTAGGACTCTTTGAGGTGGCACTTTTACCGCAGGCCGCGAGTTGCCAGTCCATGCTGGTGAACATAGCTCCATTGGGAGCTGAGGGTTGATGCGATAAATCGCTGGTGGAGGTTGGTGGGGGTGCCGCGGAGCCCTGAGTGGGGGTGGCTGACGAGGGGCACCCTGTGGGAGATGTCTTGCGCTTGGTGAGAGAGGGAGTTGACTCTGGGAGATTGGAGGGGGTGTCCACTGGAAGGGGGCATGAGCGCGAAGGTATCCCATACCAATAGTGGGGTTAGATGTTTCAACTGCTAAGCGTAAGGCCTCAGGGGACAGGTCTTGAACGGGAACCCATTGTGTGGGTTGTGGAATTGCTGCTGCAGCCACGTGGGATCGTTTTTGGCCTGGTTTAGGCACCTAGGTGGTGGCTAAGAGGGTTTGTTTTCAGGCTGTGCAGCCACTATACAAGTGTCCAAGGGCATTACACCATGAACACCGGGGGCGCGCCTGATCAGGGTCGACAAAAAAGATCTCACGGAATGCCCCAACTACCGCCACACGAGGAATAACCTCAATGTTGCGGGATACAGTGAGGGAGGGATGAACGACGCCTTAGCAGTGCGAGCTCTTTGAGTGGGAGCATAGTAAGAGGGGACGCTAAAGTCCACTGAAAGAACAGACCCAAACTCCATTAAACCACGATGGAGTGCCAGTTTAAGAGACTCAGGATCAACAGTCGTTGGTAGGTTGGAAAAAGTAACCCATGAAATTTTCTCCAGGTGAGAGCATGTGCGGGAGATGCAAAGAGATCCACGTGGAATAATGACCTGGAGGGTGGCAGCATGGTCAGCAAGGTCAGCTTCAGTAAAGCCCACATCGATGTAGTGGCCCTCCACTGATTCATGGATGGTGGTATTATTTGAGAATGTCTCCGCAATCGCTGCAAAGTATGAAAAGTAATCCTCTGTATAGAATTCAACAGGGTTATGCCCATAATAAAGGCAAATTGCATGGGAGAGAGTTGGCGAGGTAGAGCTTTTTGAGCTCTAGTTTCGGCCCATTTCTTCTTAACATCAGCAATAAACGCCACTTCACGGGGATCAGCTTTGGGTAGCGTTGGTGCCAGAGGTTTTTGCCACGCCCCAGTGGCTCCTTTGGTACGTTTGTGTTTGCTTTGGGCTGCAATTGCGGGTTGAGTGTGAGCTGGTGGTTTGGACAAGTTTGTGGAGTTCCCTTGTTTCTGGAATGTTACAGCAGTTGCTGGCGTCATATTAAATTGAGGGGCGGTTTGTTGGGCCTCGCTAAATTGAGGAGGCCCATCCAGATTGGAATTAACTCCAGCCAATTGGGAGGAGGGCGATGTTTCATCACCATCCCAATCTATTTGGGTAAATTCAGCCCGAGTATTTGCTGTGATTTCGTGGGCAAAACTCACTGGCTGATTGGTGAATTGGTCGTTTTCAGCATATGGAGATAAAGTGCCAACTTGAGAAGTGCCAATTACGGGGTTTAAATGGGACGGGTGAGAGTGGAACTGGTGTGAAGTTCCAAAATCCGAACCATTTAAATCCTCATTGGGAAGAGTAGATTGTCCCAATTTGGTGCTTAGTGAACCAGAATGTGCGGCTAATCCAACCTTACATCTGAGGGTTTGGGGGCCAGGTAGCTGGGTATCGCCCCTCATGGAGGGAGCTAGGAACATGGCATCAGCAATAATAGATGGGGCTGAATTAGCTGACACAATGGGGGAGGTGAATGCCTCGATGGGCTGAGTTGCAGTCACCTGAGAAGACGCCATTAAAACAGCGTGGGTGATGGCCTCCTTGGTTGGAGGGGGCCCAGAGGGTTGGTGGGAGGCAGCGCACACAGAGCTGTTAGGCGTGCAGGTTGCAGAAGTGTGATCAGGTGAACTGGCGCTAGTTGAAGTAGCTCCAGGTTGGGATAGGGTGCCTGCTTTCATGACTGCTGCTTGAGAGCGGGTGATTCTGGTTGACCCTGAGGTGGGTAACCGAGGGTTGCTTCGTTTGGGGTGGTGCTGGCTCGTTTGGCATAGCCTGCGGGTTCTTTTGCGGGGTTTCCCGCCATATTTGCCAATAGTTTTCGTAAATCTCTTTAGTGGAGCTAAATTTCAGGCTGAATTGATTTTCGAAAAGTGATGCTTAGCAGAAAGAGATGGTCCACCTATTCTTTGTTCCCCCAAACTGGTTCCTAAATATACTCTGAACTATCAGATTTCATGGTTCAGAGGTCTTCCCCCTCGGGTTGGGACCATCTAGTACTAAAAAAATGGTTCAGAGGTCTTATTTTATAAGACTTAATTATTTTTTTTTGGTTTAGCAGTCATTTTTTAGGGCTTAACCTAATTCTCAGGACATAACCATCTTAGTGGTTCAGAGTCCTTCAGAAACAATTTTATTATTCTTCTCTTGGATCTACTGCTTTAGGTACTTTTCATGGACCTTATTCACTATTCTTCCATCCACAAGGTTCTTAACAAATATGCGTCTGTTGCCGCCTTGAGGATAATTCAAACAGACCTGACCACAGCACACCCAGTTTGTTTTTTCTCCTGAAGCCATGCATAAAGCAATAGGCTACCCTATCGCCTAATTGGTAATCATGCAATGCTGGTCAGTTCTTATTGTCCATTGTCTTGGACTAGGTCTTTCTCTTCAAGCTCTATCAATTTCTTTCATTTGCATAATAATCAGAATACTTAAAAGAATTAGTAGGTACTGCTCTGCATTCATCCACAATGTTGGTTCATCGGCTAAGTATAGAATGGCAGTAAAACGGATTTTCGCTTATATAATAATTCAAATGGCGTTTTTTCTGTCATCTAATGTGGCTGATGTTGAAGGTGAATGTTACTGAACTAAGATAGGTTCCCATAAAGAAGTTTTTCCAGCAACCAACTTCCTCAGTGTCAGGCCAGCATTCCATAACTTGTTCTACCAGTCTGTTCGTTTCCAGACAAAAGGGGAACTGATATGACTCCCCAGATCTTCATTATTTCATTCGTCCTTAGGATCACATGTGATGTGAAATTTGTTCCGTTGTCACTCAAAAAGACTTAGGGGCATCTGTGGTGATAATCACCTTTTAACATGATTTATCACATGGTACTTATAGTGTCTACTATCAATAGTGCCTTCATCTTGACCCATCTTGTTAGACGATCAATTGCAATTATAATATACTTGACTGCTCATTGCTCATATTAAGTGGTCCTATTCCTTCAAGGGACACTGTATGACAGTCAGACTCATGGACGACCAGTCAATATCTGGGTGTTATTCTTGTGCGGCTTATGCAATTGGCACTCCACACAGCAGGCCAGATAATTGTCCACATCATAGTTAAAAGACTTATATTAGTAATACTATTAAATGTGGTTTTTGCTTTGCTCAGGCCTCTATGCCTGATAACTTTATGTGTAGATTGAACTAATGCCGCTTGTTCTGACGGTTTGGAAATAGTAATTGTTTCCCATCAATTTTCTTAAACACTTATCCATTTTGGGTCTCAGTGTTTTCCATAACCTTTTGAAGCGCACCGTGAATTTCTCAGGGCTTATTCCCAATCTCTCCATCAACATTCAATGAAATAGCTCATCATCCTGATGGTGTACTACTTGGACCATTGGTAACCTTGGTAAGCTGTCCGAACTTTGATGAGAAGCACCTGATTGGTGTACTATTTCAAAGTCATATTCTTAAAGCTTCAGTGCCCATTAGCCAGACGTCCTTCTGGCTCTTTTAGATTATGCAGCTAGTGTAAAGAGGAGTGGTACGTCTTTACTTTAAAGTGCATAACATGGATATACAACAAAAACTGCTTACAGGCGTAAATTACCACATGGCATTTACGCTTAGTAACAAAGTAATTCCATTCTGCTGCTAATAAGGTCTGGCTTACATAAGCTACTAGATGCTCATCCTTGAGTCCATTAACCTGACTCAGAATGGCGCCAATTGCCATCAACAAAGCATCTGTTTGTATTTATATTCTCAACTGATATTTTGATATTTCAAACTGGTATATCTATAAGGTCTGAAGTAACATGTAAAATTAATCCTGAGCCTCTTCATTCCACACAAAACCTTTCTTCAGATCCTTCAGCTAATGGAAAAGGGGCTCAGCAATTTTCATAAAATCTATATAAATCTTTTATAATATCCAACAATTTTAAGGAACACTTGGTTATCTCAGGCACTCTTTGGGATAGCCATCCACTCTATGGCTTTAATCTTCTTCATTAGTGGGTGCAGCTCGCCTGAGTTAATAAGGACCCCAGATATTCAACACTCTTTTAAAAAGTGGCACTTCTTCAGTTTAATCTTCATATTGGCTGCAAAAAGACTCTTACAAATTCTTCCAAATAATGTAAAAAGTCATTAAAAATTCTACTGAACACATCTATATTATTCAAATACACAAAGACGCAGAACAACTTCAAATCGTTTAGTATGGCGTCCGTGGCTCTTTGAAACGTTGCAGGCGCATTACAAAGACCTTAGGGAATCCAGGTCAGTTAATACAACGTTTTGTGCGGTTATAATCACGCACTTTTCTTGGTCTTCAGCTGCAAAATTTGCAAATATACCAAGAATAGGTCCATTTTAAGAACTATGTCACTTCTCCAAGGCGGTCTAGCGCATCATTGATTCAATTTAGTGGATATGATTCTTTGTTTTTTTTCATTCTCTAATAGTTGATCACCACCTCATTAGAGCAGCCCTTATTCTTCACTATCAGGATAGGGCTCGCCTAGGGGCTTGACAACAGAACTAGGAGGCTGTGCTCCACTAGTTTTCTAATTTCCTCTTCCACTACAGCCTTGGCTGCTTTTGACTGCCAGATTGGTCTCATCCATATCAATAAATTTCCCTGGTGTTGGCTTTATTGATTAAATTTTTTGCGTATCCTAATTCATGATCATACTGGGCAAAGATTTCCCAATTCTTTTCAATTAAATTTGAGCACCTCCTCCTAATGTATTCTCATTAGATCAGCAATTTACTCTTATCACCTAGTAAATTGATATCTCAACATTACCTGCTGGAAATCCCATTTTGAAAGGGTTCTAAAGTCATGTAATTTTCTCAATTCCACCATCCAGATAAGATTTATAAATTAAATAATCTAGTTTTACTCAACCTTCATCTATACTTCACTCAGATTCACCAGGAGAATTCGGATTTCACCATGGCCCAGCTTACCTAGACCAGGCGCCACCCATGGCTCTACTCTGGATATCTTTCATGGACTACTAACTTCTCTATACAATTGCTCAAATATTTTCAGTCAATCCCATATTGAATATTATCTGAGATCCCAGTGATATGTTACTCAACATCTTTGTTCATAATGGAATTCCTAAATTTTTCAGAATATCCATTGGCTATTTCTCTCCACTTCTGTCCGACTAGTTGATAGCATATTAGGATAATGTCATTGTTTTAGATCATATTGATAAAATTGTTCCTGGTAAGTATAGTTTCCCCATTCTGTTGATAGACCAGAGGCAGCGTTTGGACCCTTAAGATCAGTGTATTGTCTTCAAAGTTGCATTTGAATTATACTTCTTCAATAACTTGGTCCCAATTAGAATAGTAAAAGTCTTGGTTGTCCAAAACAATGGCTGGAGCAGATACCACCAAGGATCCAAATATGAGTGGCAGCGCGCTATACGTTCCACAGGAGTTGGTCATATCAGGCCCAGCAGTTCCATATTTATTTTTTAGTACTAGTGGTGGCCAACCCAAAAGGGGGAGCCACCACGCATTTGTATTCGCAGATGGGCCAAACAAAAGAATTTTCATAAATTATAAAAATCCTAATATAGCCCATAGGTTATCTGCCTAGGAAGCCATATCTGAATGCGAGGAGGCTTTTAGGAGACTTTTTTCCAGCGCCCGCTTTAGCTGGCAGACCATGGCAGACAGCATTAGGGTGGGGGCATCAGCGACAAAAGGCATAAGGAGGTATAGTTGGGGGGTTTTCTTCATTAATGAGGCTGGCAGCGTGCATCGCCTCAACATATTGAGCAAGTTGATGCTCAGCAAAAGTGATGAAAGCCAGCACACAAGTAAATGAATTGATGCACCGTGGGTTTTGGGATAATTGGGGTTCAAAAAGGGAAGTTTTTGCTACATTGATGCAAGCGCAGCTCACACCAATAGCAAGCTCCTCAATTTCATACTTTGCATCTTCCTCAAATATCATGAGGATTTTTGGGGATAGGAATACCCTTAACAAGTGGCTCCATTGCCCCATGGTGTTGCTGGCGGAGAAGGGTGTTGTCTGGGGCAGCTGCAGCTGCAAAACCCATTGTGTTAATGTTTCTTATAAATGGGAAACCCATTTTTTGAATAAAAATGGTGGGAATGCAATTCAGGAAATTCAACGAAGAACTCCTTTAAAGCAAAATCCGGTTTTACGTGGTTCAGCTATTGACTCAGGGCTCCATAATCTGGTCAAATTTTCAAATTTTTTAAATTTCTCAAAATGATTGACTGCCGCTTTGAAAGCTGCGCCAGAATTACCTGACGTTGGGGGCAGGAGGATCAAGCCCAATTTGAAAAATTGGGGCGAGGCAGCCACTGGGGTGGCATCTGAGCCCTGAGCAGCGTACATGGTGGAAGCGGCAACCATGGGGGAGCTTGCACTTTGAGTGGTCAAGCTTCAAGCACAAGGGGCAAATGGCATGGCCGTTTTTGATGCGCACCCAGAATTGGTGATCAGGGGTGGATCTGATTACGGTGTGGAGGGGGAATTGCAAGGTGAGAGTCATGATGAAATGGGTGGATCATTGCAAAGGCGCGAGGCCCTGCCAACTGATCCACCTCATAGGGAACCACAAACTGCAACATGGGTTCTGCGCCATAAATGGCCAAACCCTCTGTGAGCTCATGGAGGAGGAGTTCAGGGGAAAGGAAAGAGTGCAACCTGGCGAACTGGACAACCAAAATCGCCTCATCCAGGACCTGGGTGCAAATGGTGAGAAACGAAATTTTTTTATAAATTAATGAAAGCTTGGCTGCTGCCACTGCATTGTCTTCAGAGTGGAAGCCAAGGTCAAAGTACCCCTTAAAGGGGTGGAAATCAGTATAGCTGGGGAGTTTGAAAACTGCTGCGGCCATCTCAATGATGGTCACGCTTGCATATGGGAAGAGATTCCAATATCCTACCTGGAGGCCAAAATGCAAATTGCTCTGTGGGAGCACCAAAGGGCTCTGGAGCACCTCTTGAGAGCTGGCGGGGTGGTGGGTCAAGTCCCAAGGGGGACAAAATGCCCAGTAGCATAGGGAGAGCTAGCAGAGCCGGCCTGGGCGCGCTTTTGCAGTGGCCAAAAGATGCCAGATGGCGGCGCACCATACCTCAGGCTGGGGCAGCAGGTGTCAATTGCATTAACATTGGTAAGTTTTGGCTCAATTGAGTGGTTGTTTTTTGTATTTTAAAAAATCTGAATTTGGCTTCGATTTGGGTATTGAAGCAAAAAGAGAATCATAGTCCCATATTCATTCTTTTGCTCCAAATTGGGCGAGATTTTCATTTTCTTCACAAACTTGGTGAGGTAATATTGATTGGCGCCCCGTTGTCAATAATTGCTTTCAGCCATACTTTATTATCCATTATATCTTTATGTGTACACTTGGAGTATTGTAGAATAGTGTAACTTAGTGTATAGCAGTGTTATTTGCTGAATTGAAGGAGTGAATTATTTGAACTGACAATTTAGTATATGAGTTTACAATTTCGCTATAAATATACTAGTTTGTTATAATAATAAAGTAGGTCGTATCTTATCAAGATAGGCTAATGGTAGTGAAATCTTATTCAGTCTCAATCAGTTTGTCCAGTATATCAGTAGAATGGATCTTGTCTGCTAGTTGGCATGCATATGTGATAATGACTTTCTTGATTATTTTAAGTCAATCACCTTTTCTCCAGCTCTGGTTACAGCATTGAAATCTAAGTTGACCACTTGATAAAGGTGGTCCAGCGCATTGTTGTCTACAAACAGATTTCTGATATCAGTGTCTTTATTCATGATATTGTGAGTAATGGGTCTAACCGCAGATCTAGACTGTTCCACATCTAGGCTGTAGGCCCTTTTCCCAACTCTTGTGAGAATTTTGCTTCTTTTGCCTGCACCACATTAAGATGCTCCATAGGCTTCATGCTAAAGCATTGGTCAGCTAAGTGGCTCTTCCCACGCACTGTGACAGCAAATATTGCTCTTGTCTGTCCATTTAAATATCTCATTATTATTTCTAGAACTTCTCAATTGGCCAATTCCTTAGTGAGTTTGGAAAAAATTTGGTTTTTTCATATTAATATTAGACTAAAGGCTTGCAGCTTTAATCAGTGGGCTCAAATGTGGCGCTTAACATCTTCAAGTGATTCACCATTTGCAAGGCGGTTATTTTGGTGACCAGAACATAAGACACCATTTTATGCAAATTGCAATAAAGCCGAAGA